>JAKUDI010000338.1:0-34839 GCA_022702515.1 Ilyophis sp. 1 JC-2022
ACTCACTTTTGTCCATATTAAGTCTTATACCCCTCGCTAATGTGACCCTAATGATGGTTTAAGGATTGTCTCAAGAGCAACGGAACGGATATCAGAAAGATTAGAGGGATGTATAAAAGCAAACTCATCCGCATAAAGGGAGGTCTTCTCTGCTCAGAACCATTTCTGGTTTATACCAGGTTATACGGGGGGTTTTGGACCGGGTTGGGAGAGCGCAATGGCGTAGTGGTTCAATTAGCAATGGTCAAAAGAAGGAGAGGACTAGAGAGGAGGACGAACTCTTGTCCGGGTGTGAGCGATACAAGGGAAAGTGTGCTGACGTTGGTGTTATTCAGCGTCTCGCACTGAAGCCATAGCGGCTATGAACCTAGAGCAGTTTTACCCCCAAGCAATGAACCCTTCTGTGCCAAAATACTCCAACATTTTTCCAATGTGTGGAAGTAGGATTACTTTCCACTCCACTCCGATTCAAAAGCCTTCTCTGAATTCTTAGCTCGAGATCTCAAAGCTTCTGGTTGTTGTAGATCGATCGAGGTGGAGGGGATTGATATACACACATTTGAAGAGTCGGTCGCTGAGGTTAAAAAAAGATGTAATCTTGTTCTGGATTTTAAAACCCAGTTTCGATCAAGGTGATAATAATAGAGGGCAGGAACAGTCTCCGCAGGGTACGATATGGCTAATAGTTTAGATGATAGAAGTTTTACATTTCCACAGAAAGTAGACTTATAGGGCGATAAACTTGAACAAGATAAAGGGTCCTTATTCTTTTTTTAAATCAGTGCTTATTGAAGCTCTGATTAAGGGTTGGAGGTAATTTTAAGAGAAATAAATGATTCGTTAAACATCTCAATCAGAACCGGTGCTAACTTGTTCCGATAAAAGGGTTTTATAGAACTCGATTGGAAAAACTCCATCGGGTCTCCCGGACACTTGCCCCGATGTGCATGGAAGAATGAAGCCGCCCTCCTCAGCTCTGTATACAGTGAAGCGGGATCCTCAGCATCTCTGAGCAAGAGTCCGGGTCGCACTTTTGGCCATGTCAATGACGGTTCAAAGTAAAACTGTCATAAAGCAATGTGAATCCGTTATGACAGCTCAGAAGTGTTATAGTAGAGGAGTTTCAAAAAACTGTTTTTTAAATTGATCATTAATTTTTTTTGGATCTGTTGTTGTCATTCCAGAGGGAGTCTGATCTTGTGGTAATTATGATGAGAGGCAGGGAAGCCTGCCGCAAATTGATGCGTCCGCAAACAAGGTTACTCGCTTTATCACCATGTTATGAATAGAATACTTAGAATTTAAATAAAGGTCCTAACTTGATAAGTGGATGAGGACAATCAATCTCGCCTGAGAGAAAGGCGCTCCTTGTTATAATTCGCGGGATGGGGAGGAGTCATATTATATTATCAAGCTGGATAATCGTTGGGAGAGATGCTTTGTGTGACCTTTTGTAGATTTTTTTCGCGCTGCTAAGTTTTATTCCTGCATAGAAGCGCCGAACGTGTATGAAATAACGTGTTGTCACCTTTCGTTAGAGTAGGCTCTGCAAAGTGTCTGCTCGGCAGAGAAGGAGATGTGAGGCGCGGGATGACCGCGCCTGGAGTTTCTGTTTTGGACAGTGAAGAAAATAGTTCAATTTGGTTTGGACACATGTCTAATAAATTCATCGTTTGACAATAGAAGTGTTTTTAAGAGCGCGCGAGGGATGTGGCTGCATGTTATCAGCCCTTTGATGTGCATCTCCATTATTGGAGCATGATCGGAAATTAAATAGCATTATAGAGCCGGATTGAATGAAGGAAGGAGCGATTATCTATCAGGACAAGGTAAGTGCAAATACGAGGTGAAAGTGCTGAATGAACATGGAAAAAAAAAAAAAAAAAAAATAAGAAAAAGAAAAAAAAAAAAAAAAAAAAAAAAAAAGAAGAGAAGAAGAGAGAGAGAGAGAGAGAGAATGGAGAAGATGAATAGAAAGAACATCCCCTCCTCCCCTCCCCCCCCCCCCTCCACCACCCACCCAAGAGAGAAAGGAGAGAGAGTGGAAGAGATGAGAGAAAAGAAGAGAGAGAGAAAGAGATGAGAGAGAAGAGAGAAGAGGGTGACTACACTATTCGCCTGGAGTTGGTGTTGGAGAGAGAGAGAAGAGGGCCGCAGGGGGTTCTGAGAAGCTCGCGCCGGAGAGATAAGATATCTCTGATCGGGCGCGGAGTAAGAAGGTATGTTGAGAGAAATGTGTGTGAGTTCTTTGGGAGGAGGGCTTACCGAGGAAGGGGCGTGCCGTCGAGGTGTGTTTTAGGTGGGGTGTTGGTTGGGATGTGAGTTGCGGTGGCGTTGGACACGCGAGGGTTAAGCGCGCGCCGAAGAGAGCAGGAGGTTGTTGATAAGATCGCTCACTCGCACGCTCCGATTAAGTTAGAGAGAAGGAGTTGTGTGAGTGTTAGGGATTTAGAGGTAGACTTGGAGCGCAATTTAGAGTCGCGCGGATAAGAAAAGAACTGTCATTATCCTGTTAGGATCCATATACGTTGTGTGCAAGAATACTGCTTGAGTATGTAGTGACAGCAGTTCGCGGTATTTACGCGCAAGGAAGAACAATGATGTCTCCGCACATTGGGTCAGGTGGGATGATGAACATGGTGAAGTAATGTTATGTAAAGGAAAATCGTATTTGTGAATCAGGGAGACTGCGTGACCCTGCTTAGAGGTTGGAGTACCATTTGTGGGACAGTGTGTGTGAGGAATAAGAAAGAGTAGCTCTGGCGCTTAAGATCCTCAGAGATTGCCGTCCGCTCAGTGTAATATGGGCATGGAGTGGTTCGCAGAAATGGTAGTCTCTCTGAAGAGAAGATATATGTGGGGCTCTCTAATTGGCTGGGAAGATGGTGAAGTACCTTACTCTTGGTTTTAATAGGCTGATTTACGCCTTACAGTTCCAGCTAACTCCAAATTTGAGTCCACTCACTAATTTGCTTGTGATATTCTAGTACTATGGGACATGTTTCAAAATAAACAAAAATAAATATAATTAAATGTATGTACTCAAAATATAGTGAGGGCGGAGGTGGGATGGGGCACGTGAGCTATTGCAAGAGTTACAACTAAAAAATATGGGTGACCAAAACGATATACCTAACTCTCAAAACACAAAAGGGCAACATAAAAGAAAAAAAAAGGAAAAAACATTCCCCCCCCACCCGCCTCCCTTTTCCCTTAGCTGAAGAACGTCTCCAAACTGCGACGCGTGTCAAAAAAACCTAAAACTACCAAAAAACATTCTTACTACGTTAAGTCATATACCACCAGAAGGAGTAGTAAGTTTCTCTTACCCCTCCGAGTTTGTGATATTAAGAATAAGGAAAATATTGATTTAATCAAACACAGTTTGAAACATTCGCCTGTTTAACTCAGATAAAATTATATGCAAGACTTATAGTGAAACAGCTTACTTCAACGCCCTCGTTACTAATGATCTAAACTTTAGCCAGCTTAGCCGATGCTTGGAACAGTCATGCCATATCGAGAATTTACACAGTTAGCTCCAGAAGAGGCTTACTGTTTTAACGTTTGCCTTTCACAAAGTCCATTGATTGGCCAGGGTCTTCTCGAAGGTTGTGTTTTGTGCCTTCCCGCTGGGCAAAGTAATCATAAGCACCGTGGAAACTCAAGTGTGCTCCTCAAACTTTACTCCCGGGACTAGAGTGTAATTGACGCTTAACGTCACGAAAGCAGACCGTTTTCTTTAGCGATCCCCGAGGAATGGTGTAGTTCGGGGAAGAAAACAGCTTTTTACCCCGGTAGAGGAGGAGGGGGATAGGGAAGGCCCTGTGGAGAGCCTGCGCGCGCGGGTCGGCGGGAGCGCATATGTGGCGATGTTTGTTTGTTGATCGCATGGGGAAAAATGCAACTCTTATTATAAAAGGATCGGGGCTGGTTGATTCTCCCCGGGGTATTTGGGGCCGATAGACGTGCCCGATGCGACAACACCGGCCGTCGCAGCAGGGGTATCCCTCGCCCAGGCGAGGGAGGTCAATTCAACAGCTAGGGGCAACAGAAGATTCGGTCCAGGTTGTGCGCGCGCGCCTCAGACCCCTCCCCGGCACCTCGATCACCGTTTATGTTGCTTCCTCCTGCGAATCTCCCCTCCAAGTCCTCGAATTTGTCCGTCAGCTAGCTTTAGCTCAGCCTTAAGCGTGGAAACGTAGAGTCGCCAAAGCAGTTAGCTGGTATACTTATGGTCCGTGATGGGACGCTGTGCGTCTCAAATCTGTGATTGGCCTTGGTCATGGGAGCCAAGTTGTTGTTGCAAGGGTTCGATGGTGCGTTTTTACCTCCTTATTCTGAAGAGAAATTTCGCAGCCCGCAGGTCAGAAGACAACGAGTTCGATTTTGCTGCATGATTTTAGCATCCCCTGTTTCAACGAGTTTTTGCATCGTTCTTGTAATTGTTCCCCGGTTTGGAGCGTCTGTCAATCTCGTCTCCTCGCATCGGCGGCGACTTCGGCTGAGTACGAGGCTTTCGTGCTGGGCCTGCACGTACCGAGTCCATTCTTGCACGCGAGGAACGACATTTGTCCCCCGCTCACGAAAAAAAGTTATTGAACAAAAAGCAAAAAAAAAAAGTTACCACCGATAAGCGCAGTCGCAAACCTTACGACGTAAGAAATCGTAGCAAATCCGTCCAAAAGAATTATAAAAAACTGTGTTATTTGTAATTTAATCATTATCACAAACTCACGGCAGCTGACGGTGGAGATACGTGTTACATGCGCTCGATGGCTCCATCCCATCTACCCCACCCCTCGGGGCGACCTACTCAACAGGGTCATTTGTTGTTTATCTGGATGATATTTCTGATTTTTTTTTTCCAAGAACCCTAAGGCCGAGCACGTCACCCCGAACTGTCCACCAGGTGTTGAGACGCCCTCCTGGGAAAATAGGACTGTTTGTCAAGGCTGAGAAAAGTGGGCGACTCTACCATTTTTTCCTCCACCACGACCTTCTTGGGTACATCAATACTCCGCAGGGAGTCTGAGCATGGACCCCGAGAAGGTCAAAGCCCGTCATGGAATGGCCCCAGCCCTGAGACCGCGGAAGGACCTTCAACTTTCAACGCTTATCCCTAGGATTCGCCAATTTCTATCGGCGTTTTCATCCGAGGATACAGCTCATTAGCGGCTCGGACTCACTGCTCTCACCTCGTTACCAAGAACGGACTCGTTCGCATGGAATCCTCGAGCCGGGACAGCGTTTAAGGAGCTGAAGAACTGCTCGCTTCAAGCGCTCACCACCGCCACCCATCCTGATCCACCCTGACCCTAAGGCCCAGTCAATTGTGGAGGTTGTCGCGACGCCTCCGGGCGCAATGTCCCCGCCTAAGGACAACAAGGTGCACCCTTGTGCATACTTTTCCTTTTCCCATCGCCTCACTCCTACGGAGGCAAACTATGACATCAGGCAACCGGGAGCTCCTGGCAGTCAAGATCTGAGGGCTCTGGAGGAATGGAGGCACTGGCTAGAGGGAGCTTCAAGAACCTTTCTTGGTCTGCACCGAGATTCATAAGAAACTTGGAGTACCTGCTAGACAGCCCAAGAGACTTAACTCTCGTCAATCCTAAGCCCGCTGGGCGTTGTTCTTTACTCGATTCAACTTTGTGCTCGCATACAGACCGGGATCCAAGAATGTCAAGTTCCCGATGCACTGTCTCACAGATTTGTTCCAACTCTAACACTAAAAGGAGGAGACCCCCCGACACCATCCTTCCTGTTTAGCTGCTTCGTCCATGCCATTGAGTGTGACATAGAGTATCTTCTGTTCTCAATGCACTCGTATGGCGGAATCAGGTCCCAGTGGTTGTTCCCAGATAATCCAATTCTTATGTTCCAGAGGGGCAGTCGGACCAACGTCCTGCAGTGGAAGTCCACTTCCACTCACTCCAATTCTGTCCTGCCACCCAGGGGGTCACCAGTGACACTCACATCTCACCATTCATTTCAGCGACGGTTCTGGTGGAGCCCCATATGAAGGACGAGATTAGGGACTTTGTTGCTGCCTGCTCAGTCCCTGTGTCCCAGAATAAGGTACCACCACCTCACACCCCCTGCCAGCGATTACTTCAGCCCACTCCCCTATTCACTCACAGAACCCTTTCGGTCACACATCTGCACTTGTATTTCATCAACCTATGGGTTGCCCATCTATCTAACTAATTGACACACACGATCCTCACCAGTGGTACGAATAGGTTTTTTCCCAAGGCTGTTCACATTTACTTCAACCCTCACTAAACTAACTACACACCCTCCCAGCCAAGGAAACGCGCATCCACTTCTCGTCGAGCACAGTCCATTAGAGGTTGTACCACGCGGATCAATCTCCCCCCACGAGATATAAGTCTCAGATAGAGGTCGCACAATTCACTGCTACTGCAAAAGGTTCTGGATGCGCCTTTTGCACACCTATTATCGGCGCCACGGTTTAGTCTTTCAATCAGGTTTTCACCACAGATGCATTTATGGCCTGAGCTGAGCGGGGTGCGAATCCAGGTCTTTGAGACAGTTCTGTAGATGTCTGTTTATAGAAACCCCCCCCCCACATCTTGTAGTCACTCCAACTACCTTGGGTCCGAATAGTGCCATTAAAATTCTCACACCTCCTCGGTGGCGCTCGGTAAGAGACGGTATCCCCTTTCGACGTGTTGTTTAGGCTACCAGCCACCCATGTTCCCGAGCCAGTGGTGGAGAGTGGTGTAGTTCCGTCGGCACAGAAGCCTTCATCAGGCGCTGCATCCGCACTGGAAAACTACCCGTAGAATATGCTCTCGTTGCCAGCGCCAGGATGAGGGTAACGGCTTCTTTTAATTAAGCGATTCGTTGGGTTTTAGGTTTATTTTCCGACCGGCGTCGGTCTTCCAAGGCACCCCAGTACGTATCGGGTTTGGCAGGAGCTACGTGGGTTGTGGCTCACGACACGGGACCTCTCCCCTCAAAGTGGTCTCCCGCAAGTTTGGCAAACTGGTTACTATGGGCCTCTATCACCATCACAAAGGTTTTGAGTCCACAGCCGTGAGACTCAAGTTGCCTATCACATGCGTCGGATCACCCCATCGACTTTCCAAGTTCTCACGCGCTCAAACACTGTGTAGTCAGTCCACCCCATTCTGTCACCGCCCCTGATGCACCTCCTCCCCCCCGGTCTCATCAGAATGGACGGCGTATACCGTACCACTGTACGCTAATACTCTTTGGACTGCCGACTCCACGTCTGGTCGGGGCCTCCAGAACTTGGGTGACTGGGAGGGCTACGGCCCCTGATAGGACCAGAGAAGTTGGATCCCCCACGCAGGTTTGTTATACTTGGACAAATAATTTGATTTAATGGACTTCCAACTTATGGAGCTCATCCTCGTGGCCACCTGTTTAAAGCACCTAGAGGTATGCTTCTTGTAGGGGGGGGGTACTGTTGATGTTCTGTGTAATTATGTATGTCTGTTATATTATTTTTTCATTCATTCATTGCTCATTCCCTCATGTTCGGTGGGTTTGTGCTGTAGTTCGTATCCGTTCTTGTGTTTGTTTAGACCGCTGTCTCGTGTATTCAAAAAGCTGTGTAGAGAGGAGACTTACGCTGTTGCGGGATTTTTCGAGGGGTTTGTGTTCTGATACTTCCAGGTTTTCCTTACCGGGTGATATGTGGTATTAGGATTTGTGTTAGACTAAGGCTGCGCGTGCTGTAGTACAAATTCAGCGTGCTGTGGTGGTTTATTAGTTAAATGCACATTACTTAAACCAACTTAGAACGATAAATGTTTACTAATAGAATAACTTTGTCTTACTAGTTAGGTATTAAAAGAGATTAACCAGTTTGTCCGCGATCTCTGTTATTCGCACCAGCTTTGTGTATGTTAGTTACACCTCTCGTGATACTGAGCAACATCCACTCCTCTTCGAGCCTGTTGTTTGTTATGCATAGTTTCCGAGTCCTCTTCCTGGTCTTTGTTATTTTCCGTGATTGTGTCATTGCTACTCACTTGTGTTAACCTCACGTTGTTGTGCTACCCTCCCTTTCCTATACGTATATATGTACCCACAAGAATCTGTTTGTTCTCCTGTCAGAACGTACCCTTTATTTCCTGAGCCTGAGATTTGCAAGCCGGGGGACTTATTGATTACCTGAGACAACCTTTTCTGTACGACCCGAGATAGCCTAGCGATTTTGTTTGTTTGCCATTTGGTTTCGACTTTGATTGTTTTTGACTTAGCCTTTGCCTACCGTTTTTGTACCTCTGCCTTTGATTTCTGGTTTTTCGACTTTTGATTGTTTTTGACTTTGCCTTGCCTGCCGATTTTGTACATCTGCCTTTGATTTCCGGTTTTCGACTTTAGCTTCCTAACTACTCTTTGCATTCCGTTTTTGTACTGTATATTCTGATATCCTGGCTTTTTGACCTCACCTTTTGAAATAAACCTCGTTCTTGCTTATTCCTTGTCTGCTATTGGGTCTGTGTCTGAAACGTAACAACGGTGTTGGGCATATTTATCGTATACCATGGATCATGGATCAGTTTGAATACATCAAAATACTTGAAGAGATTATGTTGCCGTATGCCGAAGAGGAAACAAGACAATGACCCCAAACACACGAGTAAGCGAGCAACATCTTGGTTCCAGACAAAAAGGATTGAGGTAATAGAGTGGCCAGCTCAATCCCCTGACCTCAACCTCATTGAAAACTTGTGGGGTTACATGAAAAATGCAGTTTCTGAAGCAAAACCCAAAAATTCACAGGAACTGTGCAATGTAGTTTGTTCATCCTGGGCTGAAATACCTGTTTCTAGGTGCCAGAAGTTGGTTGTCTCGATGCAACGCAGATGCGCAGCAGTTAACAAAAACAATGGTTATGCAACTAAATATTAGTTCAGTAATAAGTGAAGTTAAATCTTGAAAAATTTCTTCAGTTTATACAGTAATTGTTTGAGTTTGCAGAGAAAAATGTCGACATCTGCATGGTATTTTTTTGAACGGATTAATATTCCTTTTCTTTGCTTCCTGTAAATGAATAACGCAGACTTGATAAAATGTGTTAATACTTTGATTTGGAATTGAATGTGTCATGTTTCCACTACATTTGAAATATGGAAGTAAAAGCTATTTTAAAATATTTGCACTTTATTCACTTTTTTTAATGCACTGCTATTTATTTGAACACAACTGTAATGCAGATTCAGTGTATAACTAGAAATTCCGATCGCTCAGCGATCAGGAAAAAAAGCCTCCCGCCGCCTGCCCTTCCACTGCCTTGGTTTGTTTTTCTTCCCCATGCACTGCAATTCCGATTTTAATATAAGTCCCTTTTATATTCCTAGTCCATGACTTCACCACCAAGAGAACCATGCCCTTTGCTAAATGATGTAGTACAAGTGCTTCCATTATTATGGCCCATCGTGCCGTAAAGAATAACGAGTAAAAAAAGTTTAACCGTCTGGCGAATTAGTTTAATCTCACACAGAAAAAAAATTTAAAATCCCATTTTCATTTTTTTTTTGATGGTGGAGAATCAGATGTTGGAATGAATCTGATTATAAAAATAATTATCACAGTTAATAATCAAGCAGAATAAATGTATATGCCGCTTTGACATCTCGGCTTATTTAAAAAGATGATTGGAGAAGCTGAATAACATGAGTCTTTTAATCAGAAAATACTGGTTTTTTCTCTGATAAAATCCGAGCAGAGAAAAAATCCTTCCAGATAAACCTGGTTAAATAAGGCTAACAATTTAATGTCATGTGTCCGGGGAGCAAGTCATAGAAGTTTGAAGGGCGTAAATTCGGAGGGTGTTCATCGTTATATGTACTCATATCGGATGGAACTTAAGGAGAATATTGTTGGTGGTCAGATTTTGGATGCCAAAAGACTTAATTATTGGAAGGAGGGGGAAAGAAACGAGGGCCTCTCAGTTCTCCTCCAATTTGGGGATTCAAGATTACCGCAGAGGATAAATGTGTGCTACATGAGCTATTCCGCGAGGGAATTTATTCTACCGCCATTGCTGTTGTAAGGCTGGAAAAGGCATTATCAGTCATAAACCCTTGGAGCTGGTGGTGACTTTCCTTGAGGGTGCAATAAAACAATTTACCAGGTGGCCTGAGAACCCTTTTCCAGGTCCAAGGCCTCTCATGGCCTCGTAAACTACAGCTGGAATTAACCCTACAAATGGACTTGAGAAGGCATCCTGTAGGAGGTTTGATCCTCATAATGAGTAACCCAGGTTTTTTCACAGGATCAAAGGCTCTTGAACTGAATGGCTTTTTGGACTATTGACTAAAACAAAGCTGTATATGTATATTGAATCATATGTATGTGCAATGTAAATTGGTAATTGTGGAAGTATAAAGTAATTGTGGATAATATGATAAATGTGGTGAACCTGGATAATACTACTTGAAGTGTGTGGTATGTGAAAGTATAGGAGGGGGAGAAATAAAGAATGTGGAAGGAGGATTGTATCTGTGTCTCCACTTTAGGCGTGTACATGGCCTTTGTCATGGGAATGAAAGCTCTGGTGCGCCGGGAAAGCAGGCGCTGAGCTGGCGACGGCAGTCCATCTCTGGGCACGTTACGGAGGCTGAGGAGAGCTGCACACATGTCTGTTCCATCTCGTGCACATTTCTCTAGCATGTGCTTGGCTGAGCGCACAGCTCTCTCCGAGAGCCCATTTGATTGTGGGTAGTGAGGACTGCTGGTGACATGACGAAAGTCCCACGAGCAAACTCCTGGAATTCCCTGCTTGTGAATGACGTAGCATTGTCTGTCATGAGTTGCTGTGGTACTCCGTGGGTGGCGAAGTGGCGTTTCAGCTTGGCTATTAGAGTAGCACTGGTTGTGTTTGGGAGCTGGTCTATTTCAAACCAGCCAGAATAAGAGTCAATGAGCACCAGGTACTCCTTCCCCTCCCACTCACAAACATCCGCTGCTGTGAGGGACCACGGTAGGTCGGGGACATCGTGTAGCTGCAGGGGCTCCTTTGGCTGGTGTGGCTTGAGAGCATTGCAGGGGGCACACCTGGAAACCTCCCTTTCAATATCACTGTAGATAGTCAGCCAGAACATGGTCTCCTTGGCCCTGCACCTTGTGGCTTCGAGACCGGGGTGGCTCTGGTGCAGCTGTTTGATGTAGTAGTGCTACAGTGAGTGGGGAATGATGAACCGCTGCCCACGGAGCAGTAAGCCACCGTCGGCTGTGATTTCCTCTCTCATGGCGTAGAATGGCCTGAGGTCATATGGCAGCTCCTTTGATGAGCTGGGCCAGCCTGTAATAATGACCTCGGAAAGATGCTTGCACATGGGATCGGCCATTGTCTCACGCTTCAGTTCTTCAACTCTCTGTGAGGAAAGAACCTCCACCACCATAACATCATACTCCTCAACCGCTTCAGCCTGATCGGTGGAGGGCAGGTGCGCACGGGAGAGGGTATCGGCAACATGGAGCTCCTTGCCTCTCTTGTAGATGACGTTGAGGTTGTAACGTTGGAGGCGGAGCATCATGCCCTGGATACGCGCAGAGGCTGTGTGCAGCGGCTTCCTTAGGATGGTGATGAGTGGCTGATGGTCAGTTTCAACAGTCACAGGCCGGCATATATGTAGTGATGAAATTTGTTACAAGCAAAGACAAGGGCCAGGAGCTCTTTTTCAATTTGAGCGTACCGTGACTCAGTCTCTGTAAGGGTCCTCGAAGCGAACGCCACCGGCTTGTCATTCTGGAGGCAAACAGCACCTAGTCCATGTTGTGAGGCGTCAGCCGACAATACCACTGGCTGGTGCATATCAAAGTACCGCAGCACCGGGGGGCTAGCGATAAGTTCTTTGAGTTTGGTGAACGCTTCCATGTGGTGCTCTTGCCAGCACCAGTCCACATCCTGACGGAGGAGCTTGCGCAGGGGTGCTGTGGCTTCACTGTAGTCCGGTATGAATTTGGCCAAGTAGTTTGTCATGCCCAGGAACCTCTGTAGGCTGAGCTTGTCCTTCGGGGGTGGAATCAGACGGACAGCTGCGGTTTTGGCAGGGTCGGGTTTGACGCCCTGGTTGGTGAGTAGGTGGCCGACGTAGAAGACCTCAGTGACTCTGAAACGGCACTTTTCTGGGTTCAGTTTAAGATTGATAGCCCGTATTCTGTCCATGATCTGGCGGAGACGGCGATCATGCTCCTCTTTTGTGCGGCCCCACACCAAAATGTCATCAATGACAATTGCACATGGCTGACCCTCAAAGAGCTGCTCCATACATCTCTGGAAGACCTCACTCCCCGTGGTGATTCCATAGGGCGTTCGTAGGAATGTATTGTGGCCCACAGGAGTCATGAAAGTGGTCATTTTTGATGATTCCTCACTGAGTGGCATCTGCCTGAAACCACACTTAGCATCCAGGATGCTGAACATCTTGGCCTCTGGCATGTCAGCGATCACCTCTTCCACAGTTTTCATAGGGTGGTGTGGTCTGAGGAGGGCTTTGTTGAGGTTGACAGGGTCGAGACATAGCTTCATGCTTCCATCCCTTTTGCTTGCAGCCACTATGGCCGAAACCAATCAGTGGGCTCCTGAACTGGCGTTATGACACCCAGTTCAGTCATTCGATTCAGCGCTCCAATAATTTTGTCCTTCATGGCTAGTGGCACTCGTCTGGGAGCACATATTGTGGGGTGCACAGAGTCATCCAGGCGCATGTGATAAACCACAGGCAGCTTGCCTCAAACAGGTCCCTGTATTGTGTGAGCTCCAGCGCCTCTTGCTGGAGAGCATGCACCTCTGGTCCAAAACGCACATAGCCGAGTTTGACACTGTCTCTGAGACCCAGCAGAGGTTTTACGTCCCTATCCACAACCTGGAACTGCAGCAGCCCACAAGTGAATTTTATATCTGCAGCACCAAGAGTCTGAATCATGTGACCTCCGTACGCCACAAGATTTGCCCTTTTCCTGTGGTCAGTGTGAGCATTTGGGTCAATATGCTGCAGCAGAGCTTTGGATATTACATTGCATTTGGCCCCAGTATCAATTTTGACAATCAGTAGTTTTGCAGTGTTGCATATAGACAGCTCAGCAAACAACTCATCTCGCACATGCACATCATCTGGCTTGTCTATGCTCTCACAGTAGAACACCTCAACAGTCTCGCAGTGAAACACATCAGTTGGTTCCTGTGTAGGCTGTGTATCAAGCTCACTTACATGTGTGTATCTGCCCCTGCCTGGAGTCGGGGGTGGAGCTTGTCCTAGTCTGTTGGAAGTAGATGCTTTATTTGATCTGCAACATTTGGAGAAATGGTTCCATTTTCCACATGTATTACAGCGCTTGTTGAAAGCTGGACACCTGTTACGGTCAGGTGGGTGCTGGCCACCGCAGTTTGAACATGGGTTGAATTGCACTGTGCACACCTCTGCTTCCTTTTTTAGCTCCCTGTTGTCTTTCTCAGATTGTTCATGTAGCATGCAGATTTCAATGGCTGAGTCCAGTGTCAGCTTTTTTTCTTTCAGTAGCTGCGAGCGGACACTGTCATTGTGAATACCACACACCAAGCGGTCTCTAATTAGTTCATCATGTAGTGCACCAAACTCACATTTCTTGGCCATCATTTTCAACGTGGATACATACGACTGAATTGACTCGTGATGCTTCTGGTTCGTCGTATTAAACGCATGTCTGTCCATAATCACATTCTTCACAGGTAGGCATATTTCCTCAAACTTCTTTACCAGAACGTCAGGGTCCTCCCCATCTTCGTCGTCCTCAAAAGTGAATGTGTCGTACTTATCCAGTGCCTCGGGACCAGCTAGGTTGAGAAAAGTGTATGCTTGCACTTTCTTGCTAGCCGCCGATAGCCCGGCGTTACTATACACGCGCCATTCTCGTTTGAATTTCTCCCAGTCTTGAGCGATATTTCCATCGAAGATGAGCGGGTCAATTCGGCGGAGTCCCTGTGCCATCCTTCAAACAGGCTTACTTCTGACACCATGAAGATGTGCTGTGTATAAAGGAACTTGTAGACAATGCATTTCCAACAACAGGTAACTTTATTAGCCGCACCGGCTAGCTGTGCTCTAACAACCAACACGTCCCTCCATACCCGACATCCATAGCGCCCTACGTCACTTCCCTAGGACGGTTGTCAAGGCAACTGTCAACACAGTCTACAAATGGTTTTATGGTTTAAAGGTATAGTCCCCCAGACATCATATGTGTACAGGAAACCTGGCTCAGGCCACGCCTGAGTTTTGTGATCCCTGGGTATGATACTATTCGACATGACAGGAGCTTTGGAGCAGGGGGTGGGTGTGCTATTTTTATTCGGGAGGGTTTTACATACCGTGTTCTCCCCACTGCTGATGACTATGAGTGTTTGGTGGTAAAAGCTTGTGTAAACGGAGCTATGATGAAGATTATTAATTTCTGCAACCCCTGTCAGGCTCTGCATATGGATACTTTGGGAGATATTGGTGGTGGAATAGGAGGTAGGATAATATGGTGTGGGGATTTTAATGCACGTAATAGATTATGGGGTAGATGCACCACGGATGCTAACGGAATGGTGATAGAGGAATACATGGATGAATGTTCCCTGGTGTCTCTGAACGATGGGAGGGGAACACGGGTTGATGTATATAGGGGTGGGACTTCATGCCTAGATCTCACATTGGTGTCAGCATCGCTTGCTAGCAAATGTGCATGGTCAGTGGAAGGGATTCATACTATAGGAAGTGATCACTTCCCAGTGTTCTGTTCTGTACAAGTTGAGGTAAGTCTTCTATATGCCATTTCAGACATTTTTAGGGACAAGGTTTGTTTATTAAGATGCTCATTTGCAAAAATTCATAGCTCTGAAAATTTAGAAGAGAAATAGAACTTGCCGGAGAGATATTTTGGCTAAACATGGTGATGTGTTTGGAAAGAAAGGTCCCACAAATGGTGCAATGGAGGCTGATTTCATCGTAGCTGTAAGTGTGCACCAAAGTGGTATGTGCTCTACACACACACACACACACACACACACACACACACACACACACACACACATATACATATGGTTTCAGGAACAAAACACACACAGCTGAGGAATACAGACCTGTCTTACCGCACACAACACAGAAATGCTCTATTTTTTTAGCATGGTTCTGATGAATGGAAACTGCAAGGGTTTGTAGTATTCCTGCTTCTGAACTCAATGGGGCACTTTTTCCCCATTCTCCAGATCCCTGGAGGGTCTGAAACTACGGGCAAGCCTAATCAGGTTCCGTACTCTCCCACAAATAGCTGGACCCACATTCATGTTTCTCTATATCTATAAGGCTTTACTTAAGAAACTCCCCCATTATCTCATCTTTAATTACGTTTAAATTCAGTAAAGAAGTTGAGCCTTATTTAAAGGGGTAGGAAACACTAAAACATATTTTTTGAGATGTTAACTAACATCTAGGCATTGGCTCAGATGGAAGAGAACAATAGTATGCATAGCATCTAAAATTTGGGGCAATATGTTTAATTTCAGTATTTTAGCCGTTACATCGCCAATTCTTATTCTTCCGGGGTTGAAAATAAAAAATGGGCTACGTCATTGAGAATGACGTTGAACTGTACTTTTTGTACACTTGCACATAATCAGTTTCGCACTTTGTTACCGCCCCCAATATAAATACATTCCTGAGAAGGCGTGGCCAATGGCTATATCCATTTGACAAGCAATATCGTTGTAGCCTACAGTTCGTCTCTTTCAATGTATTTGCTTTTTTCCAATTATGCTAGTTATTAACAATTGTAAATTCGTTTTTTCAATTCCAATAGTTTCAATTTACAAGCAATGACTGATGGGTCGCAAGACTCGCAAGTGTGCTTTCTCTGGGTGCAAGAGCATCAGTGGATTAACGTTAACAGTTACATCCTTTCCCAAGCGATCCGGGGTGAGCTGTAGGCTACTCTGACTGGGCATTTTGGGTCTGGTGCCAATGATCAGCACTGCTGGCAAGTTTTGTGTGCAACAAGCATTTCCCTTGGGACTGTTACGAGAACTATGCCCAGGTTGAATTGGGGTATGCCAGCCAAAGGAATGCGGTAACGTTACGAAGCCCTACTGATATGTATGTCCCACCAAATGCGGTAAGTTAACTTAAGTGCAGCCCACGGCGTCTCGTTGGCTTGCTAACGTGATGGTTATCTTGTCGCCTCAAAGATATTTACTTGAGTTGTTCTCGTATTGTTAACCATAGTTAACTGGCCGGTAATATTTCACTGCCTTTTGCGTAAGCTATAACGTTAGGTTTGGTAGCTACTACGTTGTCAATCTTACTGGCCTGGGGTCTGCTTCAGGATTGAAGCAGGAGTTACGTTTGATGGATAACAGTTAACTGCACTATCTGGAACCCCCCACGGCTGGAACATGTATTTACTGAAATAAAAATGGTACAAGGTACAAAGTGATACAAGCCCCATGCTGTGTTTATGTTAAGTTATGTCTTAGTTAAGTTATCTGTATAGCTAGATAGCTAGTAAACATGCATTTGTAGATGGCTAGGATAACGTGGGTAAAAAAAATTTAAAAGCCAAAAGCCGTTCAGTTTCACTTGACATGCATGAGCCTACGTGTTGTATTTTTTCATGTTTGTATAGTCTGCAGGTAACGTTATGTCAGACTGAATATTTGCAGACAAACGTTAACTTACAGGGCAGAACATCGATTTGAGCAGATTGTGAAGTCTCCCGTAGCATAGCATTCAGCTAACATCCGTTTAGTTTCACTTGGCATTCGTTTACATATTTAATTGTCATGTTCGTGTAGCATAGCTACGTTAGATGTAACGTTATAGATGACTAAAAAAGCGAGTTAGTTTGAGAATGGAGTGATGGTGTGACGTGATGCTTCGTATTTACAGAGTAACTTAAGGTATTAATTACGTATTTTAGTTATTCATTGTTCATTTATTTATTTTATTCATTAAGTAGTTTGTTTATGGGAAGGTTAGACTTAATATGTGCTGACAATACTGGGTATAACATCGATTTAAGCAGAAGGAGATAGTCGAGTTCACAAGTGTTTAAGCAGAAGGAGATAGTCGAGTTCACAAGTGGGATAAAAGATAATTAGCTAGACTACCACTCAGAAACTCCTCCCTACAGCTCAAACTGATAGGGCTTCGGACCATTTCCTCCTTCATACTCCTGGTCGGTGGAAAGCCCAGAGGATTCCGGAGGGGAGAAGTCCTCCACCTCGAAAGAGCCATTGACTGATACCGCAGAATTAGTCAGTGATTGGTACAGACTCCGTTTCACTCTCCATATTTTCCCTTGTGGGCGTGTCTTCAGGTGGCGATAGCTTCTCTCCTCGCTCTCGCCCCTCCCCCTCTGCTGCTGCTTTCCACGCATTTTTCGAATTTGCGGTGTGGGCGGAGAGAGAATGTAACCGAGGGTTTCATAACCCTTTAAGGATTAATTGTCCCAGTTCTTAACCACTATGTCACACTGCTGCCAACTTCTTTTTCTTTCTTTGTCAGTCGATACATAGTAGGGTGAGCAAATAAGTGCTTTTGCAACATGGGGTATGGGGTAGGGACATGAACAGGGTGTGTATCCAAAACATTTAAGAAACAATCACAGAACGTTACCTGAAACTGAACAGAGGTTACAAACGTAGTTAATTGTTAATTTTATAATAGTAAATGCCAGTGTTTAGAGTAAACATTCCATCCTCTGCCAGTTGCAAGGTGGTACAGAAGCTACAGGAGGTGGTTGAATATCACTGTGAGCAATTACACATTTAACTCACAACAATACATTACTCTACCTATCAAACTAGTGGAGCAAAACATTCCTTTCCTTTTTAATATTCACAATTATAAACATGAAAATCCAGTCTTATTTCATGGCAGTACTTTTGTCCTTCTCTGCTCTTCACTGCCAAGATTAAGTACCATAGAGGCAAGGTTTAAAATGCAGCTGGCCTGGCCAAGTGGAGTAGCAAGGTAGGAAAACTATTTACAAGTGAAAATATGATATAAAATGAAAATATGATTATGTCCGACTATGAAACGAAAGTGTTGTTATATTATATATACAGTGGTGTTAAAAAAAAATAGCAGTACAACATCAGTAACTGATTCTGCATGGCAAATAATTTACTTGTAGATGTAGTAGTGTAATAGAAAAATAACAGACCCAACTGTCATGACATGCACGCTGCTTGCGGAGTTTAATTAGAGAATTAATTCATTTTGTGAAAAAACAGGTGTCATTAATTGTCCTTTATTAAAGAAGAAGGGAAGCAAATGTTTCACACATTGTTATAAACTCTATTTCCTTCTGAATTGCTAAGTAAAATGGGCCGTTCCAAACATTGTTTGGAGGAACAACGTAATTTGATTAAAAAGTTGATTGGAGAGGGAAAAACGTATAAAGAAGCGCAGCAAATTATAGGATGCTCAGCTAAAAAAATTTCAAATGCTTTAAAATGGCAACAAAAACCCGAAACACGTGGAAGAAAACGAGCAACTACTGTTAAAACGGATCGAAGAATAGTCAGAATGGCAAAGATTCAGCCAATCATCACCTCCAGAAAGATCAAAGATTATCTAAAATTATCTGTAAGTGCTGTTACAGTCAGAAGACGTTTGATCGAAGCTAAGCTATCATCAAGAAGCCCCTGTAAAGCACCATTGTTCAAAAAACGGCATGTGCAGGATCGGTTAAAATTTGCCAAGGAACACATCGATTGGCCCAAAGAGAAATGGCGTAACATTCTGTGGACTGATGAGAGTAAAATTGTTTTACGTCAGACGACCCCCGGGTACTGAATTCAAGCCACAGTACACTGGGAAGACAGTGAAGCATGGTGGCGCAAAAATCATGGTATGGGGATACTACGGTGTTGGGCATATTTATCGTATACCATGGATCATGGATCAGTTTGAATACATCAAAATACTTGAAGAGATTATGTTGCCGTTGTTGTGGATACTGGATCCAATCCTGCCGAGCCCGCTAATTTGTCGTGGTTTACAAGTAACAAGAATTTCAAAGTTTTCAACTTTTGGACCCAATCTCTCTATAAGTTTTCAAATAAAAAGGATGAGGCAGTAATCTCAGAGAATGCTAGACTTTATTATTCCACACAACGTACAACAAAAGTCTAGCGTAGTGCCCCCACAGAGACTATCAAAAATGTCAGACCTTATTCCATACACCGCTCAATCAAAGTCATAACATCTCCGCAGAGACACTCAAAAATGATCAGTTTTAGTTTCACTTTTATACAGTTTTCTTTTCACAAAGTCCCTCCCACTTCTCCACGTAACAGGTGTCTTGTCTTCTGAGGCCTCATTGGTTGTTTCCAGACATCAATCTCTGGCTCCGCCCTCTTTTATTAGCGTCATCCTATGTCGAGAACCTTTCAGAACTTTCCTTCGTAGGGCATCTCCTATTGGATTGTATCTAGGCCACACCTGGTTTCTCATGCTCCCGGCTCCGCCCCCGCAGATTCCCAGTCACCCCTCTCCAGCTCCGCCCCATGAGAAGAGTTCTCACCGGACAGCAACATTTTGCATAGAGAACTGAGTAACCATGGTGATCAGATACCAAGTGTTTGGACAAAACCCAAGTTCTTCTCCAACTCTCTGGAGGGCTAACTGTGTGTAAAAATAACTGTGGCTTCAACTTTTATAGTCAGACTCAGCGTTCATATTCACAGAAATGTCTATATCTCACTGTGACCATTCTCTTTATTAACTTTATGGGATTCTGTGAAAGTGCATTTTAATTAATTTATCACTATGTGTTTCTGTGCTCATTTTATACTGAAATCAAGGCCTGATATAATAGGGGGTCAGATATCGGGTGCCTGCAGCTCCAACTTTCATCCAACAAACTTAGTGACTGTTGCCTAGGAACGCCTTGGAAAGCGCCCAACACGACCGTTGTTTATGAACTTCGTATCAGACTCTCTGGACTCTCTGAAAGCACCTGCTTTTATAGACAGAGAATGTGTTTCTGTGCTCTGCGCTCACCCAATGTGATTCTATATATATATCACCATGTGTTTAAATGCTCATGATACATTTTATAGCCACATATTCAAATATAATCAATACATATTGTCACAGGTTATAAAGGTTATAGGTGATACATATTCAATATTATCAATGCTTATTATCACAGGTTATCAATGGATTTAATGGAATTCCCAACAATAATTCCCAACACCGTATGCCGAAGAGGAAACAAGACAACGACCCCAAACACACGAGTAAGCGAGCAACATCTTGGTTCCAGACAAAAAGGATTGAGGTAATGGAGTGGCCAGCTCAATCCCCCGACCTCAACCTCATTGAAAACTTGTGGGGTTACATTAAAAATGCAGTTTCTGAAGCAAAACCCAAAAATTCACAGGAACTGTGCAATGTAGTTTGTTCATCCTGGGATGAAATACCTGTTTCAAGGTGCCAGAAGTTGGTTGTCTCGATGCAACGCAGATGCGCAGCAGTTAACAAAAACAATGGTTATGCAACTAAATATTAGTTCAGTAATAAGTGAAGTTAAATCTTGAAAAATGTCTTCAGTTTATACAGTAATTGTTTGAGTTTGCAGAGAAAAATGTCGACATCTGCATGGTATTTTTTTGAACTGATTAATATTCCTTTTCTTTGCTTCCTGTAAATGAATAACGCAGACTTGATAAAATGTGTTAATACTTTGATTTGGAATTGAATGTGTCATGTTTCCACTACATTTGATATATGGAAGTAAAAGCTATTTTAAAATATTTGCACTTTATTCACTTTTTTTAATGCAGTGCTATTTATTTGAACACAACTCCATCTTTTCATTTTTTTGGGTGGGAATACAGGATGAATCTGATTATAAAGTAATTATCACCTTTAATAATCCAGCAGATAAATGTTTATGCGCTTGACATCGGCTATTAAAAAGGAGATAGGAGAAGTGAAAACAGAGTCTTTATTCTGAAAATACTGGTCTTTTTCTCTGATAAAATCCAGCAGGAAAAAATCCTTCAGATAAACCTGTTAAATAAGGCTAAAATTTAATGTCATGTGCCGGGGAGCAATAGAAGTTTGAAGGGCGTAATTTTGGGGGTCACGTTATATGTCTCTATGGATGAACTTAAGGAGAATATTGTTGGTGGTCAGATTTTGGATGCCTAAAGACTTCATTATTGGAAGGAGGGGGAAAGAAACGAGGGCCTCTCAGTTCTCCTCCAATTTGGGGATTCAAGATTACCGCAGAGGATAAATGTGTGCTACATGAGCTATTCCGCGAGGGAATTTATTCTACCGCCATTGCTGTGTTTCAATTGCCCGTTTATGGGTCATGTAGCGGCCCGTTGTAAAGGGAGATGGAGATGCGCACGATGTGGAGGAGAACATGAGTATGAGAAGTGCGGCGATGGGGTGGCAGTAAAATGCTGCAATTGCGGAGGTGATCATCGCGCGGCGTATGGGGGATGTCTGGTACAACAGTCTAGAAACAAGCTATGCAATGAAACAAGCAATGTTTCGTACACCGAGGCGGTGAGGAGAATGCCTGCTTTTGTTACATCGGCTGGTGACCGCAGCGTAAGTTTGAAAGATCCGGGTACTGTACCGCGTCAGTGCACTTATAAATGCCCGATTACTAAAGACACGCTGATTGTAAAATAACTGGACTAGAATGCAAAAAGCCTGATAGCGAACGGACAGGAATTTTAAAAATATGTTTTAATGGTGTAGATGTGCTGTGTATAAAGGAACTTGTAGACGATGTATTTCCAACAACAGGTAACTTTATTAGCCGCACCAGCTAGCTGTGCTCTAACAACCAACACGTCCTCCATACCCGACATTCATAGCGCCCTACGTCACTTCCCTAGGACGGTTGTCAAGGCAACTGTCAACACAGTCTACATCCCCCTTCTTAATGCTGCATATATCGTATGGGAATGAAACAACATCAATAACAGTGGCACTAACATCTTTGATTTCCAAAACACCGAACAGGAATATTATGCAGAAGAGAAACATGCAGGTTAGCACAGTCTCAAGAGCATGGAGGAGATACCGGGAGACGGGCCATTACACGAGGAGAGCTGGACAGGGCCGTAGAAGGGCAACAACCCAGCGGCAGGACTGGTATCCTTTCTGCGAGGAGAAACAGGAGGAGCACTGCCAGAGCCCTACAAAATGACCTCCAGCGGGCTACTCGTGTGCATATTTCTGACCGAACTGTCAGAAACAGACTCCATGAGGGTGCCATGAGGACCTGACGTCCCGTAGTGGGACCTGTGCTCACAGCCCAGCACCGTGCAGCTCGATTGGCATTTTCCAGAGAACACCACAATTGGCAGGTTCTCCATTGGCGCCCCGTTCTCTTCACAGATGAGAGCAGGTTCACACTGAGCACATGTGACAGACGTGAAAGAGTATGGAGACACCGTGGCAAATGTTATGCTGCCTGCAACATCATCCAGCATGACTGGTTTGGTTTAATTGACTTGGTGTTATACTGTGATGATTAAGTGTTCCCTTAATTTCTTTGAACAGTGTATATAAGCCTATATACATTCAGTATATTACAAATGCA
This sequence comes from Ilyophis sp. 1 JC-2022, assembly GCA_022702515.1. Lineage (NCBI taxonomy): Eukaryota > Metazoa > Chordata > Actinopteri > Anguilliformes > Synaphobranchidae > Ilyophis > Ilyophis sp. 1 JC-2022. The sequence goes on from JAKUDI010000338.1 coordinate 22,609, forward strand.
TATATCTTACCCAAACCTGTACCATGAACCATAAGACACGGCTTGCCACAGACTCTAAAGGATTTTCATGGGGGGAACAGTTTCTATTCAGTCCTAATGTTCTGGTCTTGTGAAAGTGCTCCTTCTGGCTGTTTATTCAAGAACCCACACAATAAGAAAAATTTTGTAATATGAATGTGTTCTATATATATAAATATATATATGGTGCAGCTCAAAAAATAATAATAAAACACGAATGATTAAGTATAGGCCTTAGTTTGTGATTTTTGACATTCCCCTGTGAAACAAATGCATTATTACAGTGATAGTACACTTTTAATTATTTTTTTTCCAATATCAATGCTAAATATATACAGTATATATCGTCTTCCACTGCAGTGGTAGTGGGAAGCTGGCAGTCGGCAGGGTCACAATGCGCATTGCTCTTAAAGGTACTGAAAAGAGGTCATTTGATTGGTTATTGTAACGTCCCGCTCCCTTCTTGTCCGTTCTCCAGGTTTTCCCTTTCCTCCCGTGTCATGTTTGGATTCCCTGTGTCCGTGTTTTCCCTGTCGCTACAGGCTGGGCGTGCCCCTTCTGTCTGTTCCTCTCTGTTCCCTCACTTCAGGTTCAACCTATCTCCTTTCCCCCTTCTTGCATGCATTCCGCACCAGTCAATTAGTCAATCACTCTCGGTTACATTCCTCATGCTTTTGGTTATTGGTTTCAATTTCACTCCCCTACTTATACCTCCCGCTGGCTGCTATTCGGCGCCAGTTCGTTAACGTTGTTCGTGCGTGTCATGGTCTCCTGGTTTCTGGTACTACTTGACTGAAAGCTCTGTTGTGGTTTTTTCCCTGGCTAACTCCTTGGTTCCAAGTCCAGTGTTCTGTAATATCCAGCCTGTAGCACTCAAGTCTCCCCTGTTTGTGTTGCGGTACCCCTGCTCCCAGTTAACGTTGCCTGTGCAGTGGGGTGCTCCGCCTCCAGCCCAGTTCCTGTTGGACCCCCCGGTCCAGATCCCGTTCCCGTGATCCAGTTCCTGTTGGACCTCCCGGTCCAGATCCAGTTGCCTGCGCAGTGGGGTGCTCTGCCTCCAGTCCAGTTCCTGTTGGACCCCCCGGTCCAGAGCCCGTTCCCGTGATCCAGTTCCGGTTGGACCTCCCGGTCCAGATCCAGTTGCCTGCGCAGTTGGGTGCTCTGCCTCCAGTCCAGTTCCTGTTGGACCCCCCGGTCCAGAGCCCGTTCCCGTGATCCAGTTCCTGTTGGACCTCCCGGTCCAGATCCAGTCCAGTTCCTGTTGGACCCCGCGGTCCAGAGCCCGTTCCCGTGATCCAGTTCCTGTTGGACCTCCCGGTCCAGATCCAGTCCGGTTCCGGTTCGGAACCCACATCCTGTCTCAAGTCCAGTTCCGGTTCGGAACAACCCTCCGTTCCCGTGACCCAGTTCCTGTTGGACCTCCCGGTCCTGATCCAGTCCAGTTCCGGTTCGGAACAAACCTTCGTTCCCGTGATTCGGTTCCAGTGTGGGCCTCCCGGTCCAGTACAAGTCCAGCTCCGGTTTGGAGCAGTTCGCTACTTCCTGGACCCTCTTAACTATTGTGTTAAGTTTGTGTTGAGCTTGGGACTACCCCAAAGCTCCGAATAAATCCTCATTTCTGTTTCCCTGTCTCTTGGTCGTTGCATTTGGGTTCAGCCCGTGTTTGGGTTCGTGACAGAACGAACTGGCCTTAAACATGGACCCAGCCGACCTCGAGCAGGGTCGCCACGCCTTCCACTCTATGGAGATCGTCCCATTCGGCACGGATTCCTATGAGGAATACCTCATGGGAATCTTGGGACTAACTCCGGAGTTTATCCGCCATCATGCCGACCACTACCCATCACTCCGGACTCCTCCTCCCAGCTCCCACTCCGTTAGGCTCGGAGTGGTCTCTCTCCATCCGGATAGCTCCGAGCCAAGCCACAACCCCACACCTTCTAATTTTGAAGGTACCCGTCTTGCCCTTTGCCCGAGGGGCTGTGGTCCCAGGAGGAAGCGATGGGGTCCTGGCTCCCGGCTCCACCGACGGGCTCGGCCACCCGTTGACGGAGGATCCATCACCCTTCCGTCCCTGCCCAAGCCTCCTGTCCCGTTCCGACCCAGCCCTCCTGTCCCGTTCCGACCAAGCCCTCCTGTCCCGTTCCGTCCAAGCCCTCCTGTCCCGTTCCGACCCAGCCCTCCTGTCCCGTTCCGACCCAGCTCTCCTGTCCCGTTCCGACCCAGCTCTCCTGTCCCGTTCCGACCCAGCTCTCCTGTCCCGTTCCGACCCAGCCCTCCTGTCCCGTTCCGACCCAGCCCTCCTGTCCCGTTCCGACCCAGCCCTCCTGTCCCGTCCCGTCCCAGCTCTCCTGTCCCGTTCCATCCTAGCCCTCCTGTCCCGTTCCGACCCAGCCCTCCTGTCCCGTTCCGACCCAGCTCTCCTGTCCCGTTCCGACCCAGCTCTCCTGTCCCGTTCCGACCCAGCCCTCCTGTCCCGTTCCGACCCAGCCCTCCTGTCCCGTCCCGTCCCATCTCTCCTGTCCCGTCCCGTCCCAGCTCTCCTGTCCCGTCCCGTCCCAGTTCTCCTGTCCCGCCCCGGTCCATGCCTCCTGTCCCGCCCCGGTCCATGCCTCCTGTCCCGCCCCGGTCCAAGCCTCCTGTCCCGCCCCGGTCCATGCCTCCTGTCCCGCCCCGGTCCATGCCCCCTGTCCCGCCCCGGTCCATGCCCCCTGTCCCGTCCCGTCCCGGCTCTCCTGTCCCGTCCCGTCCCAGCTCTCCTGTCCCGTCCCGTCCCAGCTCTCCTGTCCCGTTCCGTCCCAGCTCTCCTGTCCCGTCCCGTCCCAGCTCTCCTGTCCCGTCCCGTCCCAGCTCTCCTGTCCCATCCCGGTCCATGCCTCCTGTCCCGCCCCGGTCCATGCCCCCTGTCCCGCCCCGGTCCATGCCCCCTGTCCCGCCCCGGTCCATGCCTCCTGTCCCGCCCCGGTCCAGGCCTCCTGTCCCGCACCGGTCCATGCCTCCTGTCCCGCACCGGCCCATGTCTCCTGTCCGGTCCCTTTCCACGCCACCAGTCCCGTCCCGTTCCCTGCCTCCTCTCAAGTTGCGGGACCAGTTAACCTCCTGTCCTGAACGGCCGAGCTCGCTAGCCTCCTGTCCTGAGCGGCCGAGCCTGCTAACCCCCTGTCCTGAGCAGCCCAGCCTGCTAAACTCCTGTCCTGAGCAGCCCAGCCTGCTAAACTCCTGTCCTGAGCAGCCCAGCCTGCTAACCTCCTGTCCTGAGCAGCCCAGCCTGCTAACCTCCTGTCCTGAGCGGCCCAGCCTGCTAACCTCCTGTCCTGAGCAGCCCAGCCTGCTAACCTCCTGTCATGAGCAGCCCAGCCTGCTAAACTCCTGTCCTGAGCAGCCCAGCCTGCTAACCTCCTGTCCTGAGCAGCCCAGCCTGCTAACCTCCTGTCCTGAGCAGCCCAGCCTGCTAACCTCCTGTCCTGAGCAGCCCAGCCTGCTAACCTCCTGTCCTGAGCAGCCCAGCCTGCTAAACTCCTGTCCTGAGCAGCCCAGTCTGCTAACCTCCTGTCCTGAGCAGCCCAGCCTGCTAACCTCCTGTCCTGAGCAGCCCAGCCTGCTAACCTCCTGTCCTGAGCAGCCCAGCCTGCTAACCTCCTGTCCTGAGCAGCCCAGCCTGCTAAACTCCTGTCCTGAGCAGCCCAGCCTGCTAACCTCCTGTCCTGAGCAGCCAAGCCAGCTAACCACCGCCGGCCCCCTGAGCGATGCAGCCGTCGCCGCCGGCCCCCTGAGCGATGCAGCCGTCCCCGCCGGCCCCCTGAGCGATGCAGCCGTCGCCGCCGGCCCCCTGAGCGATGCAGCCGTCGCCGCCGGCCCCCTGAGCGATGCAGCCGTCGCCGCCGGCCCCCTGAGCGATGCAGCCGTCGCAGACGGCTCCCTGAGCCGGTCTCCTGAGCGATGTAGCCATCGCAGTCTGTCCTGTCTGCGCCGCCGTCCTCCTGAACGGTCCTGTCTGCGCCATCGTCCTCCTGAGCGGTCCTGTCGGCGCCGTCGTCCTCCTGAGCGGTCCTGTCTGCACCGCCGTCCTCCTGAACGGTCCTGTCTGCACCGTCGTCCTCCCGAGCGGTCCTGTCTGCACCGCCGTCCTCCTGAGCGGTCCTGTCTGCACCGCCGTCCTCCTGAGCGGTCCTGTCTGCACCGTCGTCCTCCTGAGCGGTCCTGTCTGCACCGTCGTCCTCCTGAGCGGTCCTGTCTGCACCGCCGTCCTCCTGAGCGGTCCTGTCGGCGCCGCCGTCCTCCTGAATGGTCCTGTCTGCACCGTCGTCCTCCTAAGCGGTCCTGTCTGCACCGTCGTCCTCCTGAGCGGTCCTGTCTGCACCGTCGTCCTCCGGAGCGGTCCTGGCTCCACAAGAGCCTTATTCTGGACCACTCTCTCATCTCCGGCTTTCACAACCAGTTCCCGGACAGGATTAGGCCTTCAGATACGCCAGGTGGCGTTCTTTGAGGGGGGGGTACTGTAACGTCCCGCTCCCTTCCTGTCCGTTCTCCAGGTTTTCCCTTTCCTCCCGTGTCATGTTTGGATTCCCTGTGTCCGTGTTTTCCCTGTCGCTACAGGCTGGGCGTGCCCCTTCTGTCTGTTCCTCTCTGTTCCCTCACTTCAGGTTCAACCTATCTCCTTTCCCCCTTCTTGCATGCATTCCGCACCAGTCAATTAGTCAATCACTCTCGGTTACATTCCTCATGCTTTTGGTTATTGGTTTCAATTTCACTCCCCTACTTATACCTCCCGCTGGCTGCTATTCGGCGCCAGTTCGTTAACGTTGTTCGTGCGTGTCATGGTCTCCTGGTTTCTGGTACTACTTGACTGAAAGCTCTGTTGTGGTTTTTTCCCTGGCTAACTCCTTGGTTCCAAGTCCAGTGTTCTGTAATATCCAGCCTGTAGCAGTCAAGTCTCCCCTGTTTGTGTTGCGGTACCCCTGCTCCCAGTTAACGTTGCCTGTGCAGTGGGGTGCTCCGCCTCCAGCCCAGTTCCTGTTGGACCCCCCGGTCCAGATCCCGTTCCCGTGATCCAGTTCCTGTTGGACCTCCCGGTCCAGATCCAGTTGCCTGCGCAGTGGGGTGCTCTGCCTCCAGTCCAGTTCCTGTTGGACCCCCCGGTCCAGAGCCCGTTCCCGTGATCCAGTTCCGGTTGGACCTCCCGGTCCAGATCCAGTTGCCTGCGCAGTTGGGTGCTCTGCCTCCAGTCCAGTTCCTGTTGGACCCCCCGGTCCAGAGCCCGTTCCCGTGATCCAGTTCCTGTTGGACCTCCCGGTCCAGATCCAGTCCAGTTCCTGTTGGACCCCGCGGTCCAGAGCCCGTTCCCGTGATCCAGTTCCTGTTGGACCTCCCGGTCCAGATCCAGTCCGGTTCCGGTTCGGAACCCACATCCTGTCTCAAGTCCAGTTCCGGTTCGGAACAACCCTCCGTTCCCGTGACCCAGTTCCTGTTGGACCTCCCGGTCCTGATCCAGTCCAGTTCCGGTTCGGAACAAACCTTCGTTCCCGTGATTCGGTTCCAGTGTGGGCCTCCCGGTCCAGTACAAGTCCAGCTCCGGTTTGGAGCAGTTCGCTACTTCCTGGACCCTCTTAACTATTGTGTTAAGTTTGTGTTGAGCTTGGGACTACCCCAAAGCTCCGAATAAATCCTCATTTCTGTTTCCCTGTCTCTTGGTCGTTGCATTTGGGTTCAGCCCGTGTTTGGGTTCGTGACAGTTATGGTTGAATCCAGCTGAAACGCACCCACTGATAAATATTCAACCAAACCAAACCCATTTTCTATATACGCAGAGCGCTGTGAGCTGTACACTCCTTACCTCTGGTCACAAAAATAACGAAATTCAGTAGCCACGCCCAGTGTGCCATGCGCTTCGCAATTGACTGCACCTATTCACTGTGTACTGGAAAATAGAGTAAAAACAAGCATCCACATTCTGTCACTTTACAAAAAGGAGACTATGTTTAACTTATTAGTTGTGTTTTTTAATGTGAAAATGACTGGATCTTGAACTGACAAACCTGCAAAAACGGACAAACTAGTGTTTCACAATAATAATATTCCATCGTCTTGTACAGTACGCACTGTGTGGTGTATTTCAAGAACTATTTCTTTCCTATCCAAATCAAGATCTTGCATGCCAGAATAGCACAAAGCAAAAATCTACTTTTAAATAGCTCAGCGAGCCCCCTACCTTTAATTATAAGTATTGCTGCTCTTGGGATAGGATCTTCTGTGGAGCTTCTCACAAAGGGGTCAGGAAAACCTGGAGTTTACATGTTGCTTCTGGTTTTTGTTCCAACCAAGCTTGATTGAAAAACTTTGATGGATTATTAAGAGCTTGAACCTGAATATTCAGATTCTGAATGGTTGAACCGCTGAGTACCTCTCGTACATACTCACCTATCTTCATTAAGCCTAATAATTAATATACTTATAATATAATAACTATAATAATTATAGTGTAGGCTTGGATGGACCAAAATCCAGTAATATCTCAGACACTCCAAGGCCCTGTTTCTTATAGCTGGCTAACTCATTTAGCTGGCTAACTGTGCTGAGTGAACCCAGAAACCTGTACTACAACCCCTGAATATGGAACATATGAACTAACAAAAACACTGTTCCGGGTTTTACTCAGCACAGTTAACCAGCTATGAGGAACTGGGCCCAAGACCACAGTTGCCTATTCCTTCTGTAATTAATAGTGCATACAAATTATTTTGTACAGGATTTGTCTGTATAGAGAGGGAAAAGATAAACACACATATGCAAACTCAAAAAGAGATAGAATTTGTCCAAGCTACAGAGTTTTGAATCTCATGCTCTTGTTTCTGATGTCTGGTGTGCATTTTCTGAAACTCTTCAGTGATTTCAAGCGGTGTTCTGTTCTTTGTTTCCGGAACGTTCAGCCACACAAACACTCCGGAAAAGAAGCAGAAGCCGAGGAAAAAAAAAAAAGATGAGGAAACAGTAGGGACCCATTTTTTTCCTGTGCAAACGTGGGGTGTATAAAAACAGGGGTATAAGACTCGCTGTCCACGCAAACGTGCACCTCCTGTCCTAACGGCCGAGCTCCCGCCCAGCTCTCCAGCTGGGGGGGGGCCTGGGGGGGGGGGGGGGGGGGGAGGGGGGGGGGGGTTGTCCTGGGACAGCCTTGGGGGCCCAGCCTGCTACCTCCTGTCCTGAGGGGGGGAGCGTGTCCTGAACCCGAGCCGGGTGGGGGGTGCAGGGGGGGGGGGGGGGGGTGGCGGGGGGGGTGGGGGGGGGGAGGGGGGGGGGGTGTCCTGAGCAGGTCCCTGTGAGGGGTGGGGGGGGGGCGGGGGGGGGCCGGGGGGGGGGGGGGTGGGGGGGTGGGGGGGGGGGGGGGGGGGGGGGGGGGTGGGGGCGGGGGGGGGGGGGGGGGGGGGGGGGGGGGGGGGGGCGGGGGCGGGGGGTGGGGGGGGGCTGAAGAGGGAGGGGGGGTAGGGGGTGGGGGAGGGGGGGGTGGGGGGGGGGGGGGGGGGGGGGTGGGGGGGGTGGGGGGGGGGGGGGGGGGGGGGTGGGGAGGGGGGGCGTGGGGTTGGGCCAGGGGGGGTGGGGCCTGGGGGGGGGGGGGGCGTGTGGGGGGGGGGAGGGGGGGGAGGGTGGTGGGTTGGTGGGGGTGGTTTGTGGGGGGGGGGGTTGTTTTTGGGTATGGGTTTTTCTTGTGTGAGGTTGGGGTGGGGTGAGTAGTGGTGGTGGATATTTGATGTATTATTGGGTGATGATATTTTTATGGGGGTTTTCGGTTTGGGAACTTATGATTATATAAAAATAATGTATGTAATATTAATAATCATTTTTTATATAATATATTTTCAAATATAAAAATTTTTATAATATAAAATGTACTTGATTGAATTATTAATATATATTTTAAATATTTTAAAAATATGTACTATGCTTTTTAATTAATTATTTTAATTTCAAAATGCTATATTTAAAATCTAGTATATTATTGACAGTGAATGAAACATGTATAGAATAAGTATTTTTATAAGTATAATAAATTGGAATAAACTGTTTGCCTAATGCACTATAAGATGAAACTAAAAGAAATTGAATGTTACAATCAAATTAATTTACTTATAATGTAATTATTTGACTTCTGCAAGCATGTCAGGTATCTTCCAAATTACCACAACATACCACTGAGATGGTATTTTTCCTATTTTAACATAAAGCACGGTATTCTTTGTCTAAAGCTATTTCCGTGAGCCTGTGTTTCCACAGATATAAGGCAGGTCTGAAAACAGACACAAGCCGCATCCAAAGAGTAACTTGACCGGTAACATTCACGCTCAAATTACCTGTAATAATTGGCCCCTTTTTTCATCTAATTCAAGAGTCAAAGCCTGGTATGCAGCGGAACTTTCACGCAGTGACACTCGCTTCATTACCGTAGTCCAGTGTTCTTTGAACAGTAAAAAAAATTATGTTAGATGTTGTTAGCACAGAACCTGAACATCGGTGGTTAGAGAGAGTCAGAAAGGCTGTCACTGGTAGTTATGTTTGATTCTTCTTCTTTTAAAATAGTCTTTTAATGGCTTTACATTATTTAGATTTAAACTGCTGAGCAACTGACATGCACAATTAGTTATATTTTACATACAGAGCAACAGGAGGAAGACAGGAATAAGTACAGTAGCAAAGGGAACAAAACAAAGCTAAATGCTTATAGAGTATTTTTGGATCTAACCTAACTAGTTACTGGAAAAGGAGGACAAAAAAGGCCAAGACTGCAAATCAAAGCCTTCATTGTCCTGTTTTTTACCTATGCTGGTATACGCTACTAGCGGAAACAAAAGAAGCTGCAAATAGCCACACTAAGTGGGCTAAGCTCCTGGCACATCTCTGGTTGCATTTTGTTCCAGTTGCTGGCTTGCAGCAGTGCACTGGTCAAAAAGACTATATATTTATTGTTCCTGGGGTCCACTTCTGCAGGTGTTGGTGAACAATAATCATTCTTGGTCTCTGAGAAAAATCAAACAAGATGGATTGGAAGCATACAAATGCATTGTTAATGTATGTAACAGTGAACACGTAGCTTTAATTTCAATTTGAACAGAATCTAGTTGTTTAGCACTTTGTGTGAAACTATAAATTTTAATTTTTTAAATTGTATTTATTTTTACTCCTTTCCATCCCCCCCCCACCCCTTCATTATCTCACCTCACAAGGATCACAAGGATTAATCACAAGGATTAACAAGGCATTTTGAAATTGCTCATTTGCTCAAGTTAACACTAGAATAATTCAGCATCAAATCAAACAAATGCAGGAAGTTCCTCCAGCATGACAAATTTCCCCTGCCAGGGAACACAAAAGAAGAAAAAACACAAGATTAAGAGAGAATGCAGAATTTCTGGTGAATTTTACATTGAATGAAGCAAAACACCTGTTTCATGTTTCACGAGGACATAAAAACAGGAAATGGGGAGAAACTCCTGCACTACATCTGAAGCCTTTCATAAAAAAAAGGCATGTCTGTTCTGGTGGGAAGTGAGCAGAGTTGAATTTTCAGGTCTCAGCGTTTGAGAGAAACTCTTTGATTTCATGAAGGCACAATAAAAAAAGTGCTTTTTATAATGCCTGTAGCTGATGATAAACACAGTGGAAGATGTGCCTTGAATGCATCATACAACATATTTCCTGGTAACATTTTGATCAGTGTAAAATTTTTGGCTAAAGATCTTACAATAGCAATGCAATCAGTTGCTGTATGGAAATCAGTGTAGTTTGTCATAATGCCGTGGGTCTCCTTTGGGCATTGAAAAACATGGCTAATATCTATAACTAAAATTGATGCTTGATCTTGTGGGGATACAATCCAAGCTATGAGGTCCTATGATCTCTTTGTCTGGGTAGAACAAAAAAAAAAGAAAACATTAATTAAAAAAACTTTTATATATAAACTCCTCAAAAAAAGTTCGGAAACGTTATTTCGGTCGATTATTCCTCCCCTTTAATAATACCAATTGGTATTGTATTTTATATCGTTGGAAAGCCTGATTAGTCACCTTTACAACGAGGTACAACTTGTAAGGATCGTGCATTCGTGGAATGAGCAACACAGCTAACCGTGTGGGTAGCGGCCCAAAAAAATGTGCCAAAATCCCCTGCAATATTCTTCTGTTGGTATTCACTCTCGTTTTGAGTTGCTTGGTGGACTGGATGATTGCACTCTCCCACAGTAATAATGAAAAACAACACATATTGGCCATTTTTACACTTTATTCATTTTACACTGTCAGGGACCTCAGTAGCGTGTGGAAGATCCATACGCAGCCACAACAGCTTGGCACCTCCTCCTCATGCTGGTCACCAGCCTGGTCACACACTGCTGTGGGATGGCATCCCATTCCATCCCACTGGCATACACCTGCCAGCACTTGAAGCTCAAAACGAGAGTGAATACCAACAGAAGAATATTGCAGGGGATTTTGGCACATTTTTTTGGGCCGTTACCCACACGGTTAGCTGTGTTGCTCATTCCACGAATGCATGATCCTTACAAGTTGTACCTCGTTGTAAAGGTGACTAATCAGGCTTTCCAACAATATAAAATACAATACCAATTGGTATTATTAAAGGGGAGGAATAATCGACCGAAATAACGTTTCCAAACTTTTTTTGAGGAGTTTAGAATAAAGTATTCATTTTTTACATTTGGTCGCATATCCTTTGCATGCCATGACTTCCTGATGTCTGTGACCCAACAACATCAAAAGACTCTTGATATCTTATTTTCTGGTACTCTTACAAGGGATACTAAATGTCTCTGCATTTGAATGGATCTCTATGGGAATTGGGGGCTGGGACTAGATTTAGCTGTAAATTACACTGGAAGTGTATGGAACACATGGTTGGCTAAATGGCTCTAAGTTATCAAGGGTCTGATGTATCAAACAAACCATCACTCTGCTGCCAGAAGTACAGTACATATGGATGAATCAGTTGAATGATTTCTTCATCTGACTTATTTTTCCAGAGTGAAAAACAACATTGGTACACAAAAGATTCTTTCCACATCAGACTCATTTATGTAGAGCGGGTCACAAATATATAATTAGAACATTCAGTTGAGAATGTCGTCACTGCCTTCTAAAGTGCAAACATGACTCTTGTTTGTAAACAAAATATGACACGTGCAACTCTGGGGCAAAAAGTGTATCACCTTGGCAGGCTATCACAATGCGGTAGGTTTGATTGATTGATTTAACACATTTAGTTTTGTTTCTGGTTTTTTTATTTCACTTTCATCTTGGCAAAGCTATACAAATTATTTAAAAATTATTAAAGTTTTATTACAAATGTTCTGTATATTAACTTTTTTTGTTGTAAGCTAGCATCTAGCTGTATTTACATCATAAATTATTGCAAGGTAACCGTCAAAAACTGTAAATGTTTGTTCTGCGGCAAGTTGATAACCAAATTATTAATTTATTATTATTATTTATTATTAATTAATTTGTGGCCGTCACCATGGAGATGCATTTGCAACATATGCTCAGGAATGTCCATGGGATCTGCAGCAACAAAGTTTACCATCGCTCTTCACTGGAGTTTAAGATGTCGGGACTGATCCTGGAGGAGCGAGGCGACGAGTGGGAAGGCTGACGTAGTTCGGTGCTCCATTTCGACAGTGTACAGAGACCACAACACTACGTGTATGGACCAAAGTCGGAGTTTGTGTGTTGGACAGCGGGGGCTATTTTTTAATCTTGGCTGTATTCCACTTTAATTCACTTAATTAGTTTGATTAATGCAATGATTCTATTGAATGTCTTTATTTGATATGTTTGTTTGTGTGTTGTAGGTCTGCCCCACTGTCTATGTCTTTTTTGTTGATGCTGGTGGCTACAACTGAAGTTCCCTAAAGGGAAAATAAAAGTAATTCTATTCAAATTTTTTACATTAACATAGTCCAACTCAATAAGTACATAAGTAAGATACACCACATTAACAAATTAAAAACATTTGTTTGTTTGAAATTGATATAGAGTAACATCTCCAGACTCAGATAAGCTTATCTCATTAATTTGGTTAAAGCTGCTTGTTTTGAACAGTTTGTAGTCACTCGGTAGCTTAGGTAATGGTAGCTTGCTTTGTGTAATTAGACCAACTACTGGGCTTTTGTGTTGCCAATTTGAACGAGCTTCACCTTTGTGAATATTT
>JAKUDI010000339.1:0-25000 GCA_022702515.1 Ilyophis sp. 1 JC-2022
TTTTTAAATTAAATGGTCCGACCTGCCGACATTTTGGTAGTCTTTTGTGGTAGCTTGCTAACAACATTGAAGAAAATTTTAATTAGCCTACACAAAAAAAAAAAAATGTAACAGAAATGCTTATTGCGTGTATTGACAGAATCCTCTTAGTTTGCGATCATATATGTGCTAGAAGTGTCATTTTTAGACCATTTTAGCTTCCCCATAGAAGTGAATGGAGAGCGACAAATACCCTATTCTGGATTAGCACCCCAGCTGAGCACAGAGCAACTAAAAAACATATTTCGCCACCATTTGGACTCATATCATGGCCAGGTAACTACACAACCCAAAGTTCTACCAAACTTCAGTTGTGCTTTAAAGCATGGCACTGTGTGGTAATTGGTAAGTAAAGATAACACATGGCAGTGTAGGGTAGTGGAGAAGTAAAGATAAAACATGCCACTGTAGGGTCGTGGATAAGCAAAGATAAAACATGGGAGTGTGGGTAAGTGAAGATAAAATATGGTACTGTGGGGTAGAGGGTAAGTAAAGATAAAACATGGGAGTGTGGGGTTGTGGGTAAGTGAAGATACAAAATAGCATTGTGGGGTAATGGGTAAGTAAAGATAACACATGCCACTGTAGGTCGTGGATAAGCAAAGATAAAATATGGTACTGTGGGGTAGAGGGTAAGTAAAGATAGAACATGGGAGTGTGGGGTTGTGGGTAAGTGAAGATACAACATAGCACTGTGGACTAGGGGGAAAGAAAAAATAAGGCACTGTGGGGTAGTGGGTAAGTTAAGATAAAACATGGTACTTTTGAGTAATAGGTAAGTAGATACTTTAACTAGATCGCTTAAGTAGGTGTCAATCAGCTACATAGGTAAATAGATACTGATATGACATAAGGCCATCTTCTAACCCAGGGGTCTGCAAGCCACAGGCTTTGCTTGTTACTCTGCACTCAATTAATTCAAGGTTTAACGCCCCAGAGTGTGGCAAGAAAACACAAATAGTGTTAGTACACAAATAGTATGCAGAAGTCTTTATTTTCCTTCAATAAGTAGGATAGCTTATCAGGTGTGTTGGGAAAATGTTTGACTAATTTCGGGGTTGAATTTATTGCGAATTTGGTCAAATTTGGCACATTAATTTAGAAAGTGTTTCTCGGTTTCAATTTTATTGTCTTTACATTGTTGGCACGGTCTTCTTTCTTCTGGCAGCCATGATTTTCTGTGCCTGCCGGTCTCTATGGCTAGGTGGTGCTCGCTGACAGTGACTTGATTCCCCAATGCATTTTACATGGGCAGCATATCTATTGGTTTATTAAGAGTTTCCCCAAGATGTAAATAAAGGCTTCAATCAATGACTTAATCTGGGGTTCTTATACTCACCTGCCTTGTTTAGTCAGTGTTGGACTGAAGGTGAGCGTAGATCTTTACACACTTACCTTGTTTTTCACCTCCCTCACTATGTCCAGGTAAGGCAGTCCTGGCTTCACCATCAGTATGTCCGCCCCCTCTTTCACATCCCTCTCCTGAAACACACAGCATTGTGTACACACACACTTACTTATTTAGTACATATTTACTGCCAATCACTGCTAAAGACCCTGTGAAATTACTTTTTTCAGGCCACAGAACCCTGGCCTGAAACCTGCTGTGATTCATCAGAGTAATGTGGGCGTTAGCAAAAGGATGTCTTCCAATCTGATTGGCTGAAATTTAATTCTTTTTATTTTATTTTTTAAAACACATTAGTGAATTTCTTCGCACATCTTGCTGTGAGGATTGTCTCAAAAATCCGGTAATAAATGCACGCAATTCCACACGCCAAGCATTGCGTAAGTGCAGTTATTAGTTCGAGAGATATTTGTTTGTGAGAGCAAAAACATATTTGTGGATCAGTTGCATTTATTTATTTTTGTGCAATAACACCCCCATATAAAACATGTTCAGAAGAAGTAATGTAAGTATATATTGCTGCTAACAATACCAGCTGGAAAGGGAGCACTTCAGCTGCTAGAGGGCAAAAAACAAAAAGTTGCTAGAGGGCATTGTGACGTCACAAGAATCAACATTCCACCATTCATTCTCAATGGGAATTTTTTGGGATAAAAAGGTATATTTCAGGTGCCGTGGTGGTGCAGCGGACAAAGGTGCAGACCATCAGTCTGTGCGGTTGCACCCCGAGAATCGGGGGTTCGATCCCCGGTCTTGCCAGATACGATCAGCTCATTTAAGGTGAAGTCTGATTTTTAAGCTCACACAACCAAAATTTCCCAAGAGCACCTTTTAGTTTTTCACCTGTTGACTCTGCAGTGCTCCAAACAACTCAATAGTTGCCCTCGCTGTTTAGGGCATGCAATGTTGGCTGCCACGCCACTGAAAAAAAAAGCTAAGTCAAGCGCTGTCCTGAGATTTCATCGTACGGTACACCCACATTAATTTTGATGGATCCGGAAATTTGTGTAAAAATGGTCATACGCACACTTTCAGATTTGAAATTCTGCACGAATGATAAATGAGGCCCAAGGCTTTTATGCAGCCAGGCCCTGGTCTCCAGATGACCAATACCAAGTCCTCCTGCAGGGGGCAGTATACAAACTCAACTGAATAAAATAAGCTAAATATGATCATATCTGTTTTATTTGGTTCTTTATGCACAACTATTAAAAATAATAAAAAGACACACATAGTGCATTTACACACTCTCACACACACACACACACACACACACACTTACCACTGCTCTCAGTGCCAGGCCCCTAGCTCCAGGTGGTAGCTGGTAGCAACGGCGGTCCCCAAATGCTGGCTTGGACTGGGCTGCATCCCTTTTGACACATATAATACACAACCATCAGACATCTCCCACACAGGAAAACACATGAATAGACCACGACTAATGTACAGATTTTGCCTTTCTCCAGCTTTCAACCAGCTAGGTAAACCTCTTAAAGGGGCTATATGTAACATTCATAAAATTCTTCTCATTACTGACACCGGTGACCGTAACTGAACTGCAACCAGCAGCCTGCTACTAGCGCACTTTCTCACACTCATGCAACAGGAGTGAGCAACATTTAGTGGCTGGGTAACGTTAGCTACTACCCGGCCTGGATGTGGCGTTGCTTGGTAATGTTACCTGGTAAAGTAACGGCAAGCTAGCCAAATAACGTTACCAGCCAGATCAGCCACGGCAGTTGGGTTTTAATCGATGTAACTTAGCTAGCTAACGTTATCCACTCAGACAGTATTTTGCTAGTGATAACGTTAGCAAGGAAGCTAGCTAATGTTAGCCAGCTAGATGTACCCTAACTAGCTTAGCAATCAAGTAAGCAACATCTCACACATTCCAAGCGAACGTCGGCATCAGGAACATCACAATATATTTCCCATGCTTTGAAGTAATGTCACCTGTCCAATAAGAAGACCAGCTCGGGGTCGGTTTTGATCCCCAACAACAAACGTAATGTTATGTCTCTCCATGGCTGGAATGCCCGGCTGATGTACACCCTTGTTTTTGCCCGATTTCGGTCACACTGCCATTTGGCCAAACGGGCTTCGATCGATAAAACTTTTATCTTCACCTTTGGTGGTCTCGACAATGGTGATGGATGGGAGCCGGTCGTTTGCTGGTTGATTGGTCAATTTCTCAGCAGTTAACTAGCTAGTGTTGTGTTACGCAAGTTCAGTTCGCTAGCCCTCAGCCTACCCTCTTTGCCCTTGTTGTGGTGTTGTGGGAGGCGGGCCAGCCAAAGAGAGGGAAGGCACTCGGGAGCAAGCTTTGACATCACATCCTTCATTTACAGGAGGATTTTCCCGGCAAATCCGACCCGAATTCTTTACAAAAAAATCAATCCATAGGCTCTTATATGCAACGGAGAAAGTCGGGGAAGGTCTCATTTGCGAAATTACGTTAAAATCTGTTAGTTGAAAGTGATTCATGCATGTACAAATCTAACATATAGCCCCTTTAACGATATCTGATGAATCTGGTAATAGGCCATTGAGGGCCATGACCATATATTGCTACAAGTTATTCAACATAGGCCAAAGTCTAAAGAGGTAGAGTGTGAATTGGTGCGCTCTTTCCCGTTTACCTGAAGGGACCATAGTAACAGGAAGCAAACTTGGCACTGTAGCTTAACACAGAGACCTGAGAAGGAAACAGAAAAACAGGTTACTAATTAATGAAAACTTCCTTATGGCTACAAGAGTCCTTTTCACTCAATCTATCAAAATAAAAGCCTGCCACAAACAGCATGTCTAAGCTGTAAAACTTTTTTTGCCAACAAACTAAAACTCCTACTATCGACAGCAAGACCATTGTTCCACGGTTACTAGATTAATTAGGTCTGTCAAGGTTTTATTCGAGTAACGATTATGCAGTAATTTCATTTTTAAACTGGGAGTTTACCACACTTCCATATGAAAGTATTTTAATGATATTATGATATATTCATATAATTAAATTAACATATAATTATAATGATATTAAATTATAAAATTAGGTGATTTCCTCTCAAGCTGAGAAAAAGGTTCTCCTGTCCCATGTGCCCCAGCAGAGCCCTGACCCCTGACCTTATTCCCCAACCCGTTGGACACCAGTGCCTGTTTAATGGCTCCGATCCGCCCGTCCATCATATCCGACGGAGCAATGATGTGACAGCCTGAAGAAGCAAAAAACGGTAGTTTATACACACGCCAAAACCATCACCTTGTACAAAAAACATGCTGTGCACAAGGTTTTTTCCTTTTTCATTATAGTAAGAGGGACTTGCCTGCTCGAGCATACGCCAACGCGACTTCAGCCAGGCGCATACAGCTCGCTGCGTTGTCCAGCGTTCCACCATCGCTCAGTATTCCTGAAAAGACAGAAAGCTCTTCTCACCCATCCCTCTTCTCACCAAAACCCAACACGCAGAACCTGTGATATGGCGGTTACCGCTAACCAAAACCCAACATGCAGAACCTGTGATATGGTGGTTACTACTAACCCAAACTCAACACACAGAACCTGTGATGTGGCAGTTACTGCTAGCTACACAGTTAGCACATGTTGTCAGTCTGACCAAAGCGAGAAAGCCTTGCCAACTCCAATGACTACAATGTAATGGAAAATAAGTGCAACGCCATTCTTTGAGCACCAGGGGGCAGTGCTGAGGCACTGCTAAACAAGGTATAATCTGGAAAAATACATGGAGGTGAATGGAGCTAAATGCTATAAAATTATCATCAGTCGATTTCAAATTTTTGCAGAACTGGATTATTACTGGCAATGTTACATGGCCTAATGCTTATAATTAATACATAATTATAAGTCGACATGGAATATGGTTGAGTTATGATCTCACTTTCAAAACATTTCCACTAGCATTTATGCTACACAATGTTGATGAGTTCGCCAGTTCATGAATATTCATTACCGGCGGCACCTCATGCAACGGTAGCCAACTAGACTAAAACCATATATTCTCTAGAAACTTCTAGAAGATTCTTGTTGAAACCAGATTGTCTAAAAGATATAAGGTGATGTACCACCGGTACTAGCTAGTACATTCTTCGTCCACAATATTTGTCATTCTTTTGCTGTTATTACCGAATGATTTTGGCTGGATGTGAGGCCATCCATCTTGCTTTTGAGTCTCATGTCCAAAGCGGTCATGAATATTCATGACAAAATTTGCATAACCTGATTTTTTATTTATTTTCCCCCCCCCCCTTAAACTCAATTTCATTAATCTAAGTGTGTAGAAAAGCATATTTTCTTATCCGCTGTCTGCAAACTTTCTCCAACTTACAATAAAAAATTATTATCTCTTATACATTTGGGTTTCTGGAATTAATGACCTCCATTAATTCTCCTCTGTTTAGCCCAGCTTTAGTGCTCATAGTCACCCCTAGAGGTGAAACATGATATATCTCTATACTATTCAATCTCTGGTCTGACGGATAGTCACTGATATCAGGCCCCAGTGTAGAGCTCAGTGACTAACCGCAGTGTCCGTGTGAGGTGTAGGGACACAGACACACGTCACAGGCCAGCAGCAAGTCAGGGAAGGTGGATCGCAGCTTCTTCACTGCCAACACAGCAGGGGTGTCGTCTGCGTCCGCGCCCGAGCCACGCTCATCCTGAGGGGGAAACGAGAGTCACTGTGGCTGTGGGATGAGGCCTAGGCTTGGATCACTGAACAACTTCTGAATATTTTTAGCCAAGACATGGACAGGTAAAGTTCTTCTGAATTCAATTCAATTCAATAAATAAAACTTTATAGCCTATCACATAATGATAGAAAACTGTCTTAGGTTAGGGGCCCACAAACAACATAAAAACATACACCCATAAAATTACATTAAAACACAAACAATTCCAAATAAATATGAGCAGGTGTGCAAAGCTGCATTAAAAAGTAGTGACAGTATATTTGGCCTCTACAGTAATCACACATATTTACAACCACACACATAAACATTGAAATTAAAGGAGCTATATGTAACAAATGTACTGTACTAAATCATAAAATGACCATATGTCGTCATCAGAGATTAAGGAAACATGCCAAGTGGAAATACTGGCTTCTCCGACAACAATGCTACAGCCAGTATGTTCTCCTTTGAAATTTCCATCCCGGGTCGGAACGTCTGTTTTTCTTTTGGTCTGTGTGATTCACTATTCACAGAGTTGACTCCGCCCACTGCCCATTACAAACAACCAGTACTCCAGCACTCCGACAGCCGATTTACGAATGCTTAAGCCAAGTTCAACATCGTTTTCATTTAGCTAGCTAGCTAAAGATTTAAATATATATATGTATATAGTTACTAGCTAAACATACCACTAATGTTAGCTTATATCTGTGTGACCGTAAACATAGCCAGCCATGCATCTAGTCAACATTGACAGAGTTATAAAAAAATCCACAAGAGCTGGTTTATAATTTGCAAACAATAAATAATTGCAAACGACATTAGCTGATCAACTTACAGTGTAGGACTCGTCGTCGCTTGTCATTGTCAAAATAGAATAAGCTCGTCTCAGGCCCCGAACCCACCAGACGCGCAAGCGAACAGACGCTTATTGCGCGTGCAGATTTGAGCAGAACTGAACCCACCAGACGCGCAAGAGGACAGACGCTTATCGCTTTTTCGGAGCGCATTGCGTGAAAGACAGAGATACGCTATACAAACAAACAGTCTGCATTCTGGATTTGTGAGCTTCGCTTAATCATGGTTAAGTAAATACTGCTATTACATATGTCTTACTGCTTACAAGCTAAATTTAGCAATTTAAAGCTAAATGTAGCAAACAAACCGTGCGCGCGCGGCCAGTGAGAACCGCGGCAATTTGTTAACATGGTAGCGGAAGTGAAGCGCAGCAGTGCGCGTGTGCGTGCGCATCTGGCGGGTTTGGGGCGTCAAAATATAATGTTGCGCTTGGCTCGTCTTGCGCTCGTGTTCGTTCAGTGTCCTCAACCTAGCAACCCGCGTGAGCTTTGAGTCTGGGGAGAAGGGGGCGGACAGAGACAACTCTCTCCAATATTGTGAATTTGGACTGCAGTAACCCATTTTAAATGTTCGGTGTCAGTTTTACATATAGCTCCTTTAAATAAGAAAATTATTGAAGGTTTTTGTAGCTCACCTTTGCAATTTTAGCAGGGACACCAAAAATCAGAACACACTTCAGGCCTTTTTCTACAAGGGGCTGCAGCATTTCCTCCAGTTTATTCACCCCATATCTGAGCATTGGGGGAGCAATAGAGAGACACAGAACTGTCAGTGTTTCGAGTTAGCTGGGTCTTCTACAGACAAAGCTAAATCTTCTTGAAATTACTCAAATAGGTACAATATTTTAAGGAATTCTACAAAAAAAACAATTAAATATAACATCAGGTCACGAAACCAAAGGAAGGTGTTCTGAATTCATACGTCTGTGGATACATGTGGACAGATCTGGTAATGACAGAATTTGTGGAAACACATCCTCCTGCCATTTACCATGAAGAAATGTTGCCTGTAGAGTGTAAAGCACCTTGACGATAAGCCTGTGCTTATCGTTGAAGGTTTAATGTTGAACCGCTCACCAGACCCATTTTGGGGTCAAACGAGCTGCAAGCTTAACCTTCTCCCACTCAATCACATGATCAAAAGCTTGTATTTCAGTGGTAAATCTGACATAGGGAAAAGCTAGAGAAAGGGAGGGAGGGTGAACTTTAGGAGACAAAGACCTAACGAATTCTCTCCTTATCTTGGCCCAGGGCTGGCTTGTTCCGCCCATCCTGATTACATTAATCTACACTCTCCAGTGCACCCCACAGGACCCCCCTACCCCAGATCACACTGGGTCACACAGGGGACTGAAAGGAGAGAGTCAAACGTGTGCAGGAGGAGGGGTAGCTAACGTACCTGGCCTGTCCAGGCAGACTGGCAATGGGTTCGACTGCATCAGGACTGTCGCTGTAGAGACAGACAGGAAAAAGTCAGCACAACAGCGCTGAGCTGCCTAACAGTATTCTGGAACTGCACACTGTCTACATACAGACAAAAAAGCAGGCTTATTTCTGTACGCACGCATCACACACACATTTCCTCTATCCACACACACACACACGTGCACACACACACACACTCTATCCAGTATTCAGCAGGGCAGCGCACACACACGCATGCACAGAAAACACACACACACACACACACACACACACTTCCTCTATCCAGTAGGGAAACGCACACCCCTGGACTTCTATTCAGCAGGCAGGGCAGCACATACCCAAATACCGACAGACACGCATACACACACACTTTGCAGTCCCATATGTAGAACCTGTGATCTCACACTCCCCCACCCGTGCAAATGGTAGAAAGGCTGCATTACGTGATGAAAATGGGGTAGATGAGGTTTTCAGGGCGCAGGTCTGTGGCGCAGGTTTGCCAGGATCTGAGCGTGGGGTGGAAGTAGCCACTATGCAAGAGAGACTCCATGGACTGCATCACTGCACTGAGGGGCAGAAAAAGGAGGGACACAACGTGCTGTATTTACACATAAAAACAGCCTAACAGTAATTTATGAAAAATTAAGAAAGAAAAACTATCACAGTAACAAACCTTCATGAGAACAATATGCACACAATCAGTGGCATTGGCCCTGTGTTTTATGAACTGTGTTTAACACCCTACCAAACTGTCGCTGGGTGGAATGTACACCTGCTATCCCAACTTGGCAGCTGTTCAGCGGTTTTAAATGTGTGAGAGCACTGCACCCCAAAACTGTTTTTCAAAGTCATTCATGTGTGCAGGATCAGAGGAAATAGTGTTTCTATTGTTTGGGTGCACAGTGCTTTCAGCCTTGAGCAAATGATGGGATTATCAAATTATGCCAAGTAAACGTACAATATGTACAGCACTCCATTACTTATCAAGAAAATAAGCAAAGGATTGAAGTCTACAGCAGAGTGGAACTTTGAGACACATATCCGACATACACCCCATTTAAAAAGGTTCAATACGGCAAACTGGACCGTGATTGTGTGACAACAGTGTTTTTGCACAGGTTCGCTATTCGGAATATTGTTAAATGTAAACCTGGATGGACCGGTATTTCCTGATTAGGCAGCACAGGTTGATTATGAAAACGATCACTGTTTGACCCTTTTCAGACAAGATAAATATGCCCTTGTCCTGGTGTAATCCAAACATCACAAAGGCCATCGCCTTTACGCTAATATACCGAGAGGAATGCGAGACTCCCGACAATAGTCTGAGGAACCGAATCCTAGCTTCACGGTCCAATACGTTTTAACCTCTGGCTTCCAAAAACAGCAGCTTGGAATTCAGTTAGCACCAACTTCTAGATTAACATGACTGAATATGCAACCACTATCTGCATTATGTGCGTGCTTAATTCACACAAAAGTAGTATTTTATGTTAGTGATGTGCAAATATGCACTGCAGCACAGTAACTTAAATGTGCGTCGGACATGCAAAGCTAGCGCGGCTGTTTAGAGTAGCCTAACGTTAGCCATTTCTTAAATATTAGTTTGTGTTTTTAAACTGCTTTGCATCAAACAAATCCATCGCCAACGATAAATAAGCAGTCAATATACCAGTTTCGATCTCAATAAAAGTCGAATGAAAATTATTTGAGTCTGTTCGAGCTTGCAGGCATTATCCTAGCAAACAGCTGATGTAGAATCTAGCTAGCTGCGCGCGGTTTTGTATTAAGAAGCTCTCTGTTCTTGTATTTCTAGTTCTATGATACGCCAGATAGCTTAACTAAGCACACCATTTGAATTGAGTGGCGCACTAGTTATCCAATAATTTATTACTGGCAAGAATATGCTTAATACATTGACAGCCAATTTGTTACAGAGCCTAACGTTACACAAGGTAAGAAAATGCTTATCTAACGATATATTTAAATAGTGAGAATGTGAATTACAATACGTAGTAAAACGGTTCAGAATCAGATTAATGAATCAATGAATGCACATATTCTCTTCACTCGACAACTTTTTAAGTGTCACCTCTGTCCCCTACCGCGGCTTGGTAACTTAACTGATCTCTGTCCCCGCGTCTGCAACTGCACAGTGTTATTTCAACAATAGTTAACAAACTTATCAAAATACGCAAATTCATGCATTGATATAACTGACCATAAACTATCGTGGGGCATTATATCGCGGTCTTACCTTTGGGTTCGCTCGTCAGAGCTTTCTAGCAAATGACTTGACTTGGTGGCATAGTGGACAGGCTGCTCGGCGGCCACCGTACAATAGGGTGCGATATCTCCTAATTTCTCATACATTTCCAGATCTCGCGATAGTTGATTATGTAAAGGCAGAAGGTAAGCAATTGTATCTTAGCTTAGCCAAAACAGCGAATAGGCACCTGAGTGTCTTGCTGTCAATGTCTCTGTCTGCACTCCTGTATATTATGTCATAGAATGGACTCATTGAGAGTGCAGCCTTGAGGTAATTGTCGGTATTAGTTAACGTTACTCAGTTGAATGGTAACGCGAGGTAGATTCAGGTAGCTAGCTAAGTTAGCCGACTCGCTAAATAGTAAGTTAACGTTAACATGAGATGTGTATGCTATAACGTTACTCATTTACAACATCTAGACTGAAAAGACAAAGAGTTGCTTCTCGCTAGCCACATTAGCTAATGTATTAATCCAGAGCGAGATGCATAACTGATCGCGCTCTTCCAGAATTATTTTTATACGTGTATTCGCGACCATAATAACTTCGTTATAATTAGTTGGCTATCTAGCTAGCTAACGTTATTTATCATGAGTCCACACCCGATTTATCTTTTTTTCTTAATAGAAAAGTATTAGAATGCGTTTGTCCTAAGCTGCACTGTTCATTGGACCAGCTCCACCGTTAATTTGGGGATGTGCTAAGGAGTGGGTCATTGCGTAGTACTAGCCTTAGCTAGTTATGTGCAGCTAGTTATGTGCAGCTGATCAACCGCCTGTGATGTACCTCGGTCCTGGACTGTTACTGTGCGCTCAATACAACGCTCTCCTGCCCTCTCTCTCTGTACCTGCAGGTTGGATTGTCACCTCTCCCGTGCTCTGATCCAGTGAAAAACTCCAAGATTATTTGCTTAAAACCTGCAGTGCTCCTACGCAAGGAGAGAGAGAGTGCTCTCTTACCCTGCCCCCTCCATGGCAGTGCTGCCTGTGTAGAGGCTGTTTGAGCTGTGTCGCTGGATCTGGGCTGGGACGCACACAGGAAGTCCACTCCAGGTCAGCTTCAGTGATCCTGTGGAGTTCTCCTCCCTCTGAACTGTTTTCCACCTAATACTTTTGGCACGTCAGTCCTCGGGACCCCGGTGACTCACACCCCACGCCGCTCGTGCAGACCCCTCCTGCACGTCTCTGCGTGTTCAGCCGCAGTCATGCTCTTCTCCCTGAGGGAGCTAGTCCAATGGCTGGGCTTCGCCACCTTCGAGCTGTTCCTGCACCTGGGGGCACTGTTGGCCTTCAGCGTGCTGCTAGCCCTGCGCTCAGACCTGCTGGCCTCCGGCATGAGCTGGTGGCTGGTGTTCGTGCCCCTGTTTGCCGCCGACGGACTCAGCACCTACTTCACTGCCATCGTGTCCATCCGGCTGTACCAGGAGGGCGAGCGGCGGCTTGCGGTTCTGCGGCTCCTCTGGGTGCTGACGGTTCTCAGCCTGAAGCTGGTGTGCGAGGTGCTGCTGTGCCAGAAGCTGGCCGAGCAGGAGCAGGCTCGCGACCTGTGGTTTGGCCTCATCGTCTCGCCCCTCTTCATCCTGTTGCAGCTGCTCATGATCCGCGCCTGCCGTGTGAACTGAGGACGGGGTGCTCTGTGGGACCCTCTACACACCGCACGCTGCATGCCTCAGGGGAGCGGGTTGACGTACGGCAACGGGCTGACCGCCAGCCACCCAACGTTGCGGGTTTCCCAACTCTCTGTCAGTTGGGGCCTGAAGCGATGCAACAGGTAGCTGACTGCACAATGGACTCCACACACTGGCTGCTCAACGCTCGAGCCAACACACCTCCAGCTGCTGCTCCGGTTCATGGAGTTAGCTGTATCCACCGTGTTTATATGGAGTTGGCTGTATCCATCTTGTTTATATGGAGTTGGCTATATCCATCTTGTTTATATGGAGTTGGCTATATCCATCCCATTTATTGTTAAAAGGTCAGAAGACTCTCCCACCTATCGTTCATTGTAACTATGTACCTCCTACTCTTGCCCACCACCATCAACAACCCCCCCCCCCATCCCGAGTGTCAAACATTTTGCTGTAAACTTGTCAGACCATGTTTGATCCATTGCTCTTTATGTAAAAAAAAGACCATTCCCTTCATAAGTAAGCATAAAATGACTAGCTGTACAAACTGTAACGTTACTTTTCCGTATTAAACACGGGTTTGTGTTGTTCGTGAAGCAGCGTGCTGCACTGACTACATCAAATGTGTTCCTGCCACACTGAAGGTGTCCGCTTTGGTTTCCCCCGACTGGTAAGGCTTGTACATGTATATGGTTTCTGTGAATTGTACAGATGATGCTGCAGATGTTAAAATCTGATCAGAAACACAGTGAATGTTTTCATTTGCACTACCCCGTTATGACTGGTTGTGATTGTGCACAGGTGTGTGTGAGAAGGGTAGTTTGTAGGAAGCGCTTGGCTCCGTCTGCCTACACAGTTTCATTTACCTTTTTCTTAACGTCTGATGAGTACCTTGTTAATAAATCCAAATTTTAAGAATTTAAGATCCAAGGTCATTGTCACAGGTCTTTCTGTATGAATCCCTCTATTTGTCCTGTAAGTCGCCAGATGGAATACCTGCTATTCCAATACAATATTTTCAGTTTTCCAAAAATTGATTTGTTTGATTACTGGCTGGGGGTCCTTTCACTTGGAAAGGACAAGTGAAATTCATATTATAAAAAGAACATTCCACTAATTTTCTGTTGGTAAATGAAAATTTCCCTCTTCATTTGTTTCCCATCCCATTTGCGCTAGTAATGTAGAAAATAAAAACTTCCATCAGGCCATTCATAAACTTAACCACATAAATATGTATGTCTGAATGGGAAAAAAACATTACTTATTGTGCTGCAACAGTACAAGAGCTTGTTTGCTGTAATTGGTAAATGGTAATAACTGCATTTCTCTGGTCTGTCATCTCTCGTGGCTTTTCATTCCATTTATATCCTGCTTTCCCGCTCTTTCCCTCCATCTTAAAACTGTGGTACTAGTCTACAGTGAATAGAACAGCTCCAGCATACCTCCGATCAATGGTCAATAACTAACTACACCCTGGCCAGATCTTTCAATTCTAAAAAATCTCGATGTTACTGGCTTTCCCCTCCCTCTATGCTTGTTTGTCCCAGTCCCCCACAATAGTGGATTGAACTTTGCACAAAGGTCAGGACAACAGAGTCGTTGGCTATCTTCCCGATGTAGACTGAAGAGCCGTCTCTTCAGACGGCATCTTTGTTTGCCTCCCGTCTCCACTCCGAGCACTCCCACCTTTTGTAACGACTCAGGTTATGCCATTTTTGTGGTTTACGTGAGTAGAGATGACTGAGTTTGGAAGACGAATTTCACACCAGCCTGCTACAGACTGCATCTCCAAGACTACAGGTTATTTAGTGGATTACTAATTAGGCTTCAATTGATTATTTTAACATGAATTGTAGGCATACGCTTGAGAAATAAGCGAACCCTTGTTTTCCGGAATGCAGATGAATTACTTTTCCCAATCCGTTACAAATGTGAGAACCCAAGTGGTGGATACCCTATGTCAATAACCAGTTATGCCAGCATTTGTTTTGTTTTTCAGAATTTAATTAACTGTCAAAAAATGTAATAAAAAATCAGTTAAGGGCATCTGGGGATTTGGAAGCCTGAGGAAAATGTATTTAATAATGAATAACTATAGATTTTTATTTAATCTAGTGAAAGACGTTTAGACCTAGTGTTAAAAAAAAAAAAAAAATTATTTGCATAATCTATGTAATCATCCATAATTGTGTATTATTTCCACGTTTGTAGGCCTATGTCTCTGATGCAAAAAGTTCACTTCCAGTTTTAATTAAAATAATCAATAATTATGATTTTGTGTAATCGTTGGCATTGATATAAATCTTGAAAGGTGACGTATCAATTTTATAATTATAATATCGCCTATAATAGAAGCTCGACGATCGTTCACGTAAACCCTGGTTGGTGCTTCAAGTAGGCTTGATCTGCTTCCAATATTCTAACATTGGACCACCACCAGGCGTCACTCTTTAACCATGATGTTACCTAAGGGCGGAACCATTTTTGTTTCCTTGCTGACAGAATGGGTTGTGATAATAATAATAATAATAATAGGCTGAAGAGCGGACTTCACGAGGGAGTAGAGTTGGGAACAAGATTATGATCATTAGCCAGAATAAACCTTTTGTTCAACATGAATCATACTAGGTCCTCCCTCTGGGTGAAAGATATGGTAGCGCGAGCGTATTTTTTCTCCCTTTTTGGGCTGTTTTAAATGCGCGATAGCATTTCACAGGATACTATCTCGTGGTTAATCAGAACATAGCAATAGCATATTTCTAGGTCTTCAATAGACACTACAATAGTTTTTAGACGCGAGGTAGTCTTACCGGGCTCTTAGCTAAAATATCTTCATTTTAATTAGTCAAACTGTCAATGACGATAGAAGGTGCTTAAAATTAAAACGATGGTAAATTTGTGTTATCAGCTATTGTGGAATAACAGCATAAGAATGTGTTTGTTCCGGGACGAATCAGCCCTGTAGCGTTCCCCCTATCCCTACTCGTTTTCAGCTGATTCAATAGAATAGCACAAACCATATTTAGTCCTTGTATAAGTGAATCAGTTGCAAGTGTCTGTACCCTCATATTCGTTAAACAGATCTGTCCATTTCATGGTATACTTGATACAGGGGGGTTGTTTAGGTAGGCTATAGCTTAAAACGCATCAAAAATATGGCCGTAGAAAGCAAGTCTGTATTGCCTTGGAGGCTACATCACAGAAAGTACTCTGCACTAAATTTGAAAAAAAAGACTATGCTATTATTTGATAGCCTAAATAGGCTATAATGAATGTCGGGCGTAGGCTATATGCTCTAGTAGCCTAATGATCTGTAGACAAACCACGTAGGCTACTGTAAAAGAAAATAGGCTATATAGCCCAAGGATTTGCGTATGACAGCTAATCTCGACAGTTCGTATTTTGACTGCTCTCGCACGTCTGATAGCGATTGTTATTCTCTCTGATTTTCACATTTTATCGGACCAGGAAATGTATCGTTGTCGTTGCTAGTCTGGAATTCAGGTGTGCGCTCGGTTCGCCACCTCGTTGTGTTTCTCCATTGAATGAGCCTACAATTTTACTATCTTGCGAAATTCTCAAATTACTGTATTGTAACAAACTGGTTCCTCGCACTCAGTTAAAATATCACATGTTTATGAGAGAGAGGGGCAAGAGATAGCTGCAATTCCCATATCCCTTCGCTTTGTGATTAATTTTGTATTGCTTTAGAATGAGTCCAAGTCCCTGCACTCAATTATCATATCGACAAAGCAGGCGGTAAAGCATAGGATGCATTGCATGTAAAATAACGGCTATGAATTTGTATGATGGAGGCTGGATTAATTTTCTTCATCACAAAACAATGCAAGCTATTAGAAATCCCTACGTTCCTGGCTTGAGTGTCAAACGGACTATGGCTAAATCCAGCTCATTAGAATTCACAGCTCGTAGTGGCAGGACAATGATAAATGTTTGATGAAGAACAGACGTAATCTCACTCTGAGAATACGACATGCTGTAATACTGTAGGAAGTAATTCATTTGGGTTTATTTTCGCGATAGGTGCTGGTGACATTTCCCATGTTGATAACATCTCTTACGGTTGTTGCCTTTCTAATAGTTTCTACCCTTATGCGCTGCGCGTTTAGCCTACACTAGCTATATCCTCGCAAGGAGACCAGCAAGATAACAGTCATTACACTTTACAGACACGATTTCTGGTGGAGGGACAACATACAGCCTCCCCCTCCCAGCCACCCTTATCCCTGACTGAGGCTCTTCCGTTGTAATTTTAACAGTTATAATGTTAACCACACGTTTTTGCATTATTTCAATTATTTATATGAAACCGTGAAGTGTAAGCACTAAGCACACACAATAAGATTGGCCTCTGTCTAACGGAACCTACACATTTTTAATAAAGCAACGCATAGGGTTAATGAGTAGCTCTGACGGGAATGTGTAGCTTTGATGGACAGTCCATTTTAGCTAACTTAACAATAGAAATGGGAGGGGTTTTCTTTAGTAAATGGTGTGCTACGTAAATGAGGGGTGTGTTCAAAGTAGATATGGTCAAATGAGGCGCCGTGAGAGGGTGCAGTTTTTTTAGATTGAAGTGTGACGTATGAGGCGTACAGGTGCAGAGGGCGTGGTCGGAGCGGCGCTGAGGCAGACAGAGGGAGAGCGCAAGAAAGACAGAAGGAGACGGCGGGGGGATGTGCGCGTGCTTGTAGTACATAGCGCTGCAGGTACAGCGACAGACGGTAGATTGTGCGATCTGTTCCAGCCCTGGAACACCATCTCCCAAATTCCGGAGATCACCCCCTTCCCCCTGCAATGTCTGGTGGTGAAGTACGGGTTCTCCGCCGAGAGGCTGGGCAGGAGAGCCCGAGGATGCCGGCCTGGAAGAGAGAGATCCTGGAGCGGAGGAAAGCAAAAGGCAGCGGGGCTGGAGCAGGTGCTGTGGAGCCGTCCTCAAGCGCAGCAACAACAACCCGGGTAAATGGAGAGGTAACAGGAGATAGCGGTGCCTCCAAAAACAACGAGAGTATTTCCAGCGCCAGTTCAAACAGGAACTATACCATCACTCCAGCAAGCCAGCACTTCGCGGGGAAGCATGGCAGCGCCTCCGCCTCCCCGGAGCTCTCCCCAGTGAAATCAAACAAAGAACCCTGGATTACTAACGACGCAGAGATAACTGGTAGAGGACGTGGGGGAGAAGAAAGCCTGGTGCTGCAGGACAGTCTTGGCCCGTTACAGGAGAACCCCTTCATTAAATTGGAGAAGGAGCGTAAAAGGCGACAGGATCGCGAGAGCGCCGCTCGGCCGGTTCAGCATATATTGGAGCTTTACGGCAGTGTTCCGGGCATCCGGACTATTCGCGCAGAAAACATAATTATAATAGAATCTGACCCGGATTATTTCCCGGATGGTAGTGGTATTAAAACTGGGGCCAAGCTGCAACAGAACGGCACCGTTGGTAGCTACAGTTCCCTCAGTGACCTGGTAGACAGGAGAGGCAGTGGTGTAACCGAGATCCGCGCAAAGGAGGTGGTCATTTATGATTCAGCGCTGAGCAAAAGTGAGGAGAACCTGAGCACGCTGGGTCGTCCTGGTTCTGAAGCAGCACTGGACCTGGGGCAGGACCTGGGGCGGAGCCAAGGGAGGGTGAGCCGCATGCTGCAGAAATTTGATCGCAATTATGGCAAGCTTCAGCCCAAGTCCCGCAGTACAGAGAACCTGCTGGATCTCGAGACCTGCCCAGTCAGGTCCAGGCCCAGGCCCATGCCCAGACCCAAACCACAGCCAGAACAGGTGCCAAAGTCCATGACGCCCCCCCTGTACCATTCGCCAGCGCACAGTCCAGACCACTCAGAGTCTTGCCCAGTCTTCCAGAGCTCCCAGTCTTCCAAGCCCCTCTCTGATGCCGCTCTGGAGGGGCACGAGAGCGCCGGATCCCCCCAGTCTGTGTCTTCCTACCGGCAGCGCTTTGAGAAGCCTGGGGGGCACAGTGTACGGTTGAACCCCAGAGAGGCGTCTGAGGGACTTCAGATAAGGCCGCTGAGGCTGAGAGACGGGCACGCCGCGGAGGACTTCTGCAGTCCCAGGGTGCCATGCTCTCCGGAGAGACGCTGCGCGGGTGCCCTGTCACCCACTGCTTCCTCTCCGCCCCAGTCCCCACCCTCCCCCAGGTTTGAGATCCGCCCCTCCCCCCGACCCGACCTTTCGGCGCTGCCGGCTGGCGATATCCAGGCGCGCGCCCTCGCCAACCTGCGCCTCCAGTCACGAAACTCCTTTACCGTGATCCCCAGGCGTCGCAGGGGGGCAGCTACCTCTCCCGGAAGCACGGCCCCCTCCAGCCCCGTCCAGTCCCCACCTCCCCCAGCCCAGAGGGTGCTGGAGCCGCCCGCCACAGCCGTGCCAACCCCCTTCGCCGCGTCTCTGCCCACGCCGCGTAGCGCCAAGAAGCAGGAACAGGAAACTGCTGCCGGGCTAGCCAAAACAGAACCTCCCAAAATGGACACCCCCCTGGCGTCTGTGTCCCCATTGCCACCCTCTGAGCCCCCCGTGGACACCTCTTCGAAGGGGGCACCGCCTGAACCCGACCCGCTCGTGGCGGCCGACCGCCTGCCCATCACCAACATCGACGACATCGAGGTAGAGCCCCGGCCGGCTGGCCTAAGCCCCATGGTGCAGCGGCGCACGGGCAACACCTTCACGGTGGTGCCGAAACGCAGGTCTGACCCCCAGCCCAGCCCTCCCGAACCCCAACCCAGCCCTCCTGAGCCCCAGGACACAGGCCACCAGACCCCCTCCACACCCCCGCAGGCTCCCTATGCGCAGCTGGGCTCCCTTCTGAAGAAGCGTTACCCTGCCGTGGATGAGATCGAGGTGATCGGCGGGTACCTGTCGCTAGGCCGCTCCTGCCTCTCCAAGGCTGGCTCCAGCGGGAAGAAGGTAAGACTGATCGTGAGGCTGACCGTGGCGCTGACCCATTTGTCCAAACATAGTCTGACATTATCGGTGCAAAATCTGCATGGCTGATGACACTTGTGCTGTTGGTAATCTACACTATTACACCGCAGTTGAAACAATTAATTAAAATTTTCCCAAGATGTGCTGTGTAATTAACTTTGATCTGTGTGGCTGCCAACAGCAGGGGATTTGTAAAGAGACTCATGTCTCCCATGTCTCCATCACACCAGCGTAATTGTGTTTAATCAGACTGCGGTGGTGTGTGAGAGGTGGAACAATCGCGCCGACGCTGCACGCCATGGCGGGTGGGCGTATCCCGCATCACTGGACTGTGCTACGCCGTGTGGCACTGATGAATGTCATTGTACATAAGCTCACAGCTTTAGGTTGTGCTCAAGACTGACTCACCCTGTCAGTCTTATCAGCTCATCTCATGATGTGTGATTTGGCTGAAAATAAACTTGAGTAGTTTGTTGGAAAATATTTTTTTTTGAACTTCATTTACTACTGCGCGATGTGTAAAAATGTTGTTCCAGTTCTTATCCCCCCCCCCCAAGCAATTAAATCAGGATATTCATCCACTATGTTTACGTAGAAATTTTCAATTAAATTTTATTTGTATAGCTCTTTTTACAGAGACGTTGTCACAAAGACGCTTTACAGTAGAAGTACAAAAGAAAATTGGGGGAAAAAACCAGGCCGAATCCACAAAAAACGAGCAATTGAGCTAGAAAAAACACTCAAACTGAAATTATACGTGGTTCGCTGATCAGGAGAAAGATTGCCCCAATATGCTGAAGACCTATCTGACCTATAAGATTCAGCAATTACAGAATTTAAGCTTAAAGGTTGCTTGTAGAAGATTTGTCTTGACTTCACAGTGGGGATCAATAATTATGCATCATTGTTTGGGTGAGACCATTACATCACTTCTCCGTTGCACAAATTGGATTTTCCGTGTTAAATTCATGAGGAAATGAATAATATTATAATATTGATTAATATTATTTGCCATGAATGTGCATGCAAGGAACATAGGAAATGTAACCCTGCTTTAAACATAATTCATTCATGTAAAATTTTCTCTTATAGCGAAATTGAGAGCCCATCGCAGAGCAGTGGATCAATGTTTGCACAGCAGTAGTTTCATATAGGCTAGTGCTTGGGGGAAATGATAACTGGATTTTATTCAAATAATTAATCTTCAGAACCCAAGAATATTAAATGCATTTATATTCAAATATCAAAACTTCAGAAATGCATATATCTAATATATGAACCTTGTTCAGTTGCTCACAGATGAAAAATAACTGAATATTTTTGAGGTTGGCAGTGGAACTTTGGAGAACCGAAATTCAGCATTGTTTCCTCGGGTTGTAAAATTCCCCTTTTTGAGGGGAGGAATTTTGAGAAATTAATGTAATTTTGGGAATTTATACTGCTAACAATATTTTTCATAAATCGTAAGTATGTCTTTGGTTTTTTGTGTATTGGGCCAATTTGAGGCATCACTGCACAGATTGCGAGGGAGAAAACCATAGGATTTAAGAAATGTCAAGAAACACATTGATGTTGGTTTACCACAATAGCACACATTTATTTGTTTTTTTTCAAATGCAGTTTGTTTAACAAAAAGCATATTATATGAGGAAACATAAATGCAAAAATATACTTTAGACATTTCCTTTAATCTAAGATGGCAAATTAGATACACCTATGTATTTGGAATAACTTAATCTTTTGTCTAAAGTAAAGAACAAAATATTTAACTTGACTTGCTTGAACTCCACTAATTATTTATCTGAACCACAGCTAGCTTCATCTTCAGAAAGAGACTCAATGTTCAATTTGTGTGGTGTCATCTTTGATGGCTCAATGAGTTTCAAGTTTGACCGAATAGCCACCAGTTTCTCAACTATTTAGTTTGTCAGCCTGTTGAACACTCTGCTGTGTGTTCCACCAAGTAGGGACCAGTTCCACTCTGATGCAGCTGATGTTTGGGGGATCTGGAGAATAACTGAAGCAACAGGGGACATGGCTTCATACTTACGAGTCCCTTCCACCAGGTTGCTGCCTCGGTGTGTTTGGCTGCCTCCCAAATGGGTATCAGCACCCCACAGCCCTTCCTTGCTGGAACATTTAGCCAAACTTATCAGCCTTTCCCTGATCTAAATTAAGGTGCTGTGCAATGGACCTGGACCTGTTCAGCGCATTTGACTTGTTTATTGTTTTCTTAAACTTGTTGCGCTTTGTTTAACCTTCCTATTATGTTAGGGTCTTTATGATCTGAAATTGGATAGTTTCAAATTGAGGATTTTTTTCAGCAAACAACTTTAATACATCCTCGAGAATTAGAGGTTAAAATTTCCAAAATTACAGAAAGTTACCTGGAAAATTCCCCCCTTTGCAACCCTACTGTTTTCCAGTCAGGCTTTGCAGAGGGTATTTGCTGAATGTTTTTAATTATGTTGTTGCTGGTGAAATGTGTCGGTATGGGAGTATGCAAGTGAAACCCCAATGTGAGCGGTATGTTTATTGCACTGTACAATCTGAGAAATGTTACGAGCTGTTCCCTGATATTAAAATATAAAAATATTGTTATTAATTGTATCATGGTCAGCAAGGTCACTGCGTGCCAGACACATCTCAGATAGTAAGTGCTTCTCATCTCTAACTTGGGCCAGACGCGTCTCCGACAGAAAGCAGTTCTCGGCTCTATTCTGGGCCAGGCGTGTCTCGGACAGGAAGCAGGGCTCTAACCTGAGCCAGAAGCGTCTCGGACAGGAAGCAGTTCTCCGCTCTAGCCAGACTCCTCTGTGTATCTGTACGATTTATTGGCCTAATTTGGCCTCTAATTTCTCAAGCATTTTCTGCCTCACCCCAGTTCGCCTGTCTTACCTGCACGTCCTCCTGCCCTGTGCAAGAGATGGAGTATAATCAGCCTCAAGTAGGACAGCCTGTTTAGACACATTGTTCTATCTTTTTATGACTCTTTATGCTCTCTCTTTTCATTACCGTCTCATGCTTGTAGGCGCACTGTGTTCACTGCGCCATGCGGTTGTGGTTTTCATGTCTGTAAAAGGCTACCACATCTTCCGCTTCTAAGCTAGGTCTGTGCTCTGGTGATTATGGAGGTATGAGAAGTATTTTGGGCGTTGTATATAAATGACACTGTATAGTTTTTTGATGGCGACAGCAGAGTTTGAGAACCACAGGTCCTCATTTTTGGTCATTTGATTAACAACTGAAGTTAATGTTGCTCGGTGTGTGTCAATAGAAAGTTTGCTGTTCTCTGAAATTTATTAAAATGTATGTGTAGCAATTAAAAAGCACAAAATAGTTACTTGCATAACTGCCATGTTAAGGACAAAGCTGTGTCCAATGCTGTGCTTCTGCTTTCTCTCTGTAAGTCATTTATTTAATCAAGATTGATCTTTGCATGTCCGTGTTTGTCTTTGTGCATATTCTGAGGTTTACACCTCATGACATGGATGCATTGGTTTGCTACATGAGTTGCCTGTGATCAGAACCACTAGACATCTGAGGTAGATAATCTTGGTTTGAATTAGAATGTAGGGAATCTTTGTTTGAATTAGAATGTAGCCTATAGAATATTAGTATATGTAGTCCAAATCAGAATATATAGAATATTTAAGTCATTGACTGACAGTGTCAATTTCTGTATATCCATTTTCCACATCCTGCAGATGACATATTTCAGCATTAAGGGCCTTATTTACTAAGACCTTTAGCATGTGCAAAACCTTTTAGCACACACAAACCAATAACATGAACAATGATTGGTCATGGTGTTTGTTTTTCACCAGTCGTTGGTTGTGTTATGAGTTTTTCATGTGCTATAAGGTTTTGCATGTGCTTAAGGTCTTAGTAAATCAGGTGATACTGCTAAAGGGAATACGTGTAAGAGTGTACTGTAGTGCACTGTAGTGTAGTAGGAGTAAGATTGTCAGATAGATCTTTGTGTTCTCCTGTAGGAACAGTATTTTATTAGTGTGGCCATTTGCTAAATCTCTTAAACTGTGCTTGAAATGAAACCCGATACTGTTCTGTGCTGAGCTTTCTTTACAGAATGGTCTGCAGCTGTGACAGGGAGGGAGAAAAGGTTTTGTTTTTGAGGTCTGTGAGTTTGGCGAGAGCAGACAGGTGGGTCCCTTTCTCCTGTTTATATGTGGGCCGTTCTGCCCTTTTAATGTGCATCATTTGCGCCAATTCAGCCAGTAAGTGGTGAATTTCAGTTGGAGTTTTACAGGCTCCCCAGCAAAGCACAGAGTGGCGATTCCTGGGCTGTCTGAGCCTTCAGCAAAGCCATAA
Source organism: Ilyophis sp. 1 JC-2022 (assembly GCA_022702515.1). Lineage (NCBI taxonomy): Eukaryota > Metazoa > Chordata > Actinopteri > Anguilliformes > Synaphobranchidae > Ilyophis > Ilyophis sp. 1 JC-2022. Next base: position 23,600 of record JAKUDI010000339.1, read on the forward strand.
GATGGACATCCCGTGCCGTGTCTGACCTCAGCCAGAGCTTTGTCTGCTCAGTGAATCGCTCTCCATTTCAGATGGAAATGCTAACCTTGCTCTGTCGCGTGCATGTAGATCAAGATTAATTTCCAAAAGGCGTTATGGAGCGAAGATGGACATAGTGATGCTCTCACAAAACCATGCCTATCCTAGTCAGCTTTGACTAGCAAGTTTAAGCCAATTGATTTCAGTAGTTTTTATATATTTTAGTAACCTCTGGACTTCTGTGGATAAGAATCAAAGAGAAAATGTGACCCTTGCTTAAATTCTTCATTTATACCAATGGTTAGTGGATTTAATGCCTTCTTGCTAGACTTGGTTGCGTGTAGTATATGCCATTAGGCCCTACAATCCTCATCATATGGGCTGTAAAATGAACATTTGAAAAATACCATAGACTAATCTCTGTTCTTAACCTGTTGTCCAAGTAGAAGTTTGTATTGGTAGGGAAAGGAGATTAACAAGGTAATACCCAGTTTAACCTCAATACCCAATGAAATGTACAGCGCTGGCTTCACAACAATCTGATTGTTTTGTGTCATAACTGTGTGGCAATTTTACATTTTTAATGCTGTTCCGAAAATATTTATCTAGGATTTGATCTGGTCAGGCACTGGTCTGGTGTTTATGACTCTGCGGCAGGATGGCCTACTTTTGCTTTTAGCGGCACAGGCGCACGCGCAGTCTGTTCACTGCTGGAATGCTTTTCCACTGTCATAAGGAAGTTGTTTTTGTTTGATTGGTCTTGTGATGTTGGTTGCGTATGCCCTTCAGGTTGAGCATAACTCTACCTGATACTCCTCGACATTCTCCTGTTTTTTTTTTCCTCTCTCTTTCCCCCTCTCTCGCTCCTGCTTTGCTTAGTGCAGTGTAGTTGTAAATTTGTCAATCTATGGTAAATTGTGTACATATGGGGTAAATGTATGGTAATTTGGATTAATCTATGGTACATTGGGTAAATCCTCTGCAAATTTGGTAAATCTATTTGTGTTGTGTGAGGCCAGGGTTAGGTCACCTGTATGACAGAGTATCAGATGTCATAGTCTATATGTATGCCTATGGCTATTTGTTCGTTGTTTTTCCAGGCAGTCGTACAGTAGTGTGTACTTCCTTAGTCTATAAATAGGGACAGCGGCACATAGGGGCTGTCCTGTTTTGAATGTTGTTTGGGCTGATTTAATAGGACATTGCTGCTGGAAACCGTTCACACGCGGCTCACATATGGTCCAGTCAGTGTGAAAGTGTAAGAAGAGTGCTGGCGCAAGCCTGTCTCATTCTTTACCGAGGGTGCTGCCGCAAGGCGTGACTCTCTCCCTGATTGTCCTCTGTGTTACATGAGTCACTCGCTGAGTATCAGCCCCTGGAACC
>JAKUDI010000034.1:0-157234 GCA_022702515.1 Ilyophis sp. 1 JC-2022
CACATTAGACCCCCACACAGCATCATGCCCATCCCCAAGGTCTCTCTTACGTCGTCGCCGGCTAGACACGTGGTCACTTATGTTTCTCAGTGAAATGATGTTCGTGTGGTCAGTTAGCATTACGTATTGTAGAATCCACACAGCTAAACCAATGAGGGAATAACTGGGGGTGAAGGTGCAACGTGTTTTCTCTCAGCTGCTGTGACGTAAACAAAAGATGTTATTTATTTATTCTCCATTCAGATGAACAGAGCACAATTATAACAATTATTATAGTTTTAATCTCGTATTTTATCTGACTCCATTTAAAATAATAATGTAGAATTTGGGTTAAACCTGCGTGGAACTCGGAGTGGTTACACTCGACTCATCCTTAATTACTAGTCCTCAATTATCAATATATGCTTGCCGGAATCAGCATTATTGCCGAACTTCAGTTCGGTGGAGAACGCAGAGGTTGGGGGTCTAGTCAACACAATACATGTATTCATTTTATCATAGATAGTTGCGAGCCCAGGTCTGAGTGCATTTAAAGGGCTCCTTAAGGCGAATTTGACAAGAACCGGCGTAAAACGCCCATGGGTTCTCTTCACATCAAATCACCAGAACCATGCACTACTCTGAGTGTATTTAAAGGGCTCCTTAAGGCGAATTTGACAAGAACCGGCGTAAAACGCCCATGGGTTCTCTTCACATCAAATCACCAGAACCATACACTACCCAACCCTGTTTGTGGGCAGAAACTTGACTGCCTACCCAACTTGAGAACGCCACCTCTGTACCAGGCCGCTGATCAGTCGGTCCTTAGTCAGAATTGTCCCCCTGAATATTCAGTTATAGTTTAGGCTAAAAAGGGTATAAGATGAATTAGAGTCATGGAAACCACGCAAGTTAAAAATAAACATAATTTAATAACAGGCAGGCAGGTCATTAACTTCAATTAAAACATTCAATTATACAAAACAAAGATTTACGAAAAGAAACATAAAGTAAATATCTTACCCAGCCTGTTCAACTACACACAGACACAGAATATGCACGGTGTGGGAAGTCGGTTACAATCTTCCCTGATTGGCTTGTCTCTCTTCCTTTTATGCCAAATCATGTGTTTGAACCAGGCGGCAGTGCCATAAATTAACCTGGACAGGATGGTCAATCTGGAATTTAGACCCCACTGTTGGGGATGTTTGCGCAGCGAGAGGGGAAGAGGAGGTAATTACCAGAGAGGACATTTCACTGTTACAGTTTTTCCCTGAGTTACTGAAACTATGCTTTATTCAACTTTATTTGGTATGAAATGTATTTCAGTCAATTCCTTGATTTTACCTGAATCCATACATACCAAACAGGTTAAGGTGATATAATATTATGGTGCAGTTGTCATGAAAATTCCCTCCTGATGAATCATTTTACATGCAATTCCTGTTACTACCACATAAGACAGAATGTAACAATATAAGGATCACATGTGCAATGTTTGTCGGTTTTTACATGGTTATTAACACTCTTAACAGAAGTTTTAGAGTCCTGGTACAGAAGAGAATTAAAGAGTTTAATGACAGGGGTGCCCAAATGAGGGCACTGTGGTATTGTCCAATGGCTTTCCCATAGGATGTGTCCAGGTTGTGGGGTACTGGAGGTCACAGATGTCCTGTGCGGACATTCCTTTCCCATTGTCTGGCTAGGGTCTGGATGCCGTAAATGCTCTTTTATGAGACATTTACAATCAGGGAAAACAGTTCCATTTGCCCTTATCTTCATCTTTAACAGATGGGAACATTCTTGGGAGGATGTCGCCGGACCTCAAAGGAAGTCAGAGTAACCCATTATTTTATTACAAGGCCCTCTGGTCATTCGAAGTCAATGCAGTTCCCAAATGGCAGCGTTTCCTGAATCCCACTTTTACTCCCCCCCTACAGTATGCGCAGGTTCCTGCCCAATTAGCAGGTAAGGCCAAATACACCTGGTGTCCACACAGCCAGTACCAACCATCCACCAAGTGTTTGTAGCATATGCATGCGGGGGATTGAGTGCCGTATCATGCTCAGAAATATTTTGTAAGAACCTTCTGTGACGCAGGCCCTTTTTATCGACTGATATCAATAGCAGAACCACCATATGCACAACATATCTTCAGGTGTTTTAAAGTTTCAGGAGCTCACTTTCTTCACCAGTTTTGAGACGACAAGCCCTATTGGTTCCTGCCCCCTTTGTAGCTGGACTAGCTCTCTGTAACTCCTTCTGATACGTGCGTTACCTTTTTGCAGTGGGTCACGTGTATCCAAGAGGAACGTTCGGCTATGCGGATAGCGGTGGGTGTGGACAGAAGCACCTGGTAAGGTCCTTTCCACTTAGGGCTGCTCCAATTTCGCCGTCGTACGTCCTTTATCAACACCCAATCTCCTGGTTTGAGCTCTGGCACTGGTTCTGGAACTGGCTTCTGGGGAGGCAATAGACCACGCACAACCTCTTTGTCAGTTAGCATTTTTCTCATATAGTCAGCTAACGTTGGTCTTTCATCATCTTTCTTATCCCCAAACTGTGGTAACCTGTAAGGTTCCCCATGGACTATCTCGTAAGGAGACAGTCCATGTGGACCCCTTGTGATTCTCATACTGGTCAGGGCAAGGGGTAAACATGCCACCCAGCCCCATCCTGTTTCCTGCATAGCCTTACTCAATTTATTTTTTAGGGTGCCATTGCTTCTCTCCACTAATCCAGCAGATTGTGGGTGGTATGCACAGTGCTTTTTTTTGTTAATGCCCAATTGTTTTCCCATTCTGTCTAGAACTGCATTCCTAAATTCTGGGCCATTGTCACTGTACAATGTAACTGGTATTCCCCACCTTGGTATTATTTCTCTGCATAATATTTTTGCCACTACCGATGCGTCAATAGTGGAGGTGGGAAATGCTTCCACCCACTTTGTGAATGGGCACACCAAAACCAGGCAGTTTTTTTTTTTCCTTCACTTGGTGTGACGTGGATGAAATCCATCATCCATGTTACAAATGGTTTCCATTCAAAGGGAATCTGCCCTGGTGTAGTGCGCACATTCCCTTGTGGATTGTGTTTCAAGCATGTCAAACATCGTTTACAAAAATGTTTTGAGTAGTTAGAGAATCCAAACAAAGTATATCGTTTGTTTACCATCTCCTTTTGAGACATGACTTACACCATGGCTCAATTCTGCCGCAATTGTAAACAAAGCTCTAGGTAGAACTGGTTTCCCCTCGGGACCCACCCACAAGCCGTCTGCAGTCTCAGTGCATTTGTGATTGCGCCACATCCTTTTTTCTAACTCCTTCGCTTCCTCTTGCATTTCTCGCAACAGCGTATAATCAATATTAAATTCTGTTAATGCAAAAGTTGCGGTTGTCACTGCTGCTTTTTTTTGCTGCCTCGTCTGCTCGTGCGTTCCCTCGTGACACTTCATCTTGCCCTTTCGTGTGTGCAGCACATTTACATATGGCTAATTCTTCAGGTAATTGTAGTGCTGTGATCAAATCCAATATCAATGGTGCATGCGCTATTGGTTTACCTGTTGAGGTAATCATACCTCTGTTTCGCCATTGACCTGCAAAAATGTGGCATGTAGAGTGTGCATATTGAGAGTCAGTGTAGATGGTAGCTCTTTTTCCCTTTGCTAACATGCATGCTCGTGTCAGAGCGACAAACTCGGCCATTTGTGCAAAGTAGTGTGGTGGAAGGGAGTTAGCTTCAGCAGTCTCAGTCAGTGTACATACAGCATAACCACTTTGATTGTTTCCCTGCATACTTTTTTTACAGGAGCCGTCTACAAAGTACGTCAAGTCTGAGTTAGTCAAGGGTGTGTCTTGAAGGCCTGGACATGCTGATACTGATCGTGACGTTTCCGCCACACAGTCATGTGGGTCACCGTCATCAGCCGTGGGCACCATTGTTGATGGATTCAATGTGGTGCATCTCTGTATTGTCAAATTTGGTGTAGCCAACAATACTGCCATGCAAAATAATTGTCGCGCAGGGGACAGGAAGGTATTCTTGGTCTGCAGTAGTAGGGCAGACACAGCATGCGGTACCAACAATAACAATGGTTGGTACAGTACCACCGGCTGTGACGCTCTCACTGCTAATGCCGCTGCTTCCACAGCTTGCAAACAGCATGGCATTCCCTGTGCTATCGCATCTAAGCGGGTGGAGTCGTAGGCCAATGGCCTCTGTTTTCCCCCAAATGTTTGCATAAGCACTGAAGTCATGAAACCCCCCCCTTGTGTCCACCGTCTGTGTATATGGTTTGGTTGGGTCAGGATTCGCCAGGACCGCAGAGCTTACCAACACCTTTTTTACCTGTTCAAAGGCTTGGACAGCTTCTGTTGTCCAATTAATTTTGTCCCTGGCTTCCATTGGCTCCCTGTAAATGGCATCTAACAGGGGCTGCATTAACTCGGCATATGCACAGATCCAGGCTCGGCAGTAATTTATCATTCCCAAAAATGACATCATTTGCCTTTTAGTTACAGTTCTTAGCGCCTGTAAGATGGCAGTTTTTCGGTCTGGCATCAGGCTACGCCCCTCGCCAGACAAGTTGTGTCCCAAATATTTTACATTCGGTTGACACCATTGTAATTTGTTCCTGCTGACCTTGTGGCCTTGTTCTGCTAGAAACCTCATACAGGCAAGGGAGTCTTTTTCACAATGTTGCATCATATCTGAACAAATTAGAATATCATCCACATACAGTAAGATCTAACTTCCTGCAGGTGGTTAAAATTTGGCCAAATTTGCTTCCATAGCTTGCGAAAATATCGCAGGTGACTCTATATATCCCTATAAACAGCGTATGTAGGTGTACCTTTTATTTTCAAATATGAAAGCAAACCAGTATTGAGACTCACAAGCTACAGGTATGGAAAAGAAAGCATTTTCCAAGTCTATAACCGTAAAAACTGCAGCATCTGGTCGCATGTCATTTAGCAAGGTGCTTGGATCAGGTGTTATTGGCGCCCGTGCAATCACAGCATTGTTCACAGCCTGGAGGTCCTGCACCAACCTCCATCCCACAGAGGGCGGAACCTTCTTAACAGGGATCCTGCACCAACCTCCATCCCACAGAGGGCGGAACCTTCTTAACAGGGATCCTGCACCAACCTCCATCCCACAGAGGGCGGAACCTTCTTAACAGGGATCCTGCACCAACCTCCATCCCACAGAGGGCGGAACCTTCTTAACAGGGATCCTGCACCAACCTCCATCCCACAGAGGGCGGAACCTTCTTAACAGGGATCCTGCACCAACCTCCATCCCACAGAGGGCGGAACCTTCTTAACAGGGATCCTGCACCAACCTCCATCCCACAGAGGGCGGAACCTTCTTAACAGGGATCCTGCACCAACCTCCATCCCACAGAGGGCGGAACCTTCTTGTTATGTTCTGAGTGTGTTTTTGTTATTCGGTCATGTATAGTATTGTCAGTTTCGGTAGCATACACTTTTCCATGTTTTCCGCAGCCTTGCGTTCTGTGCTGAATCTTTCGCTCCCTCTCACGGAGTTTTACTTTCGTTTCTGTACACTTCGTTTGTATTACCCTGCACTACTAACATTTATATAGGACTTATTAATTACTAACTGGCTAAACACGGGGTGGTTAACTAATCTACTAATGTCAGGGTTTAATAGAATTATTACTAACACAAACTAACAATTTAGTTCTCATCACGTTTCCACAGCTGTTTAGTGTTTCCTTACGTATCCAGTCATTGTCTTGTTAACTAATTTACTAACGACAGGGCTAGGATAGGATAATTACTAACGAATTACTAATTGCCTTGTTAAATGTCTTAGCTCTCTCGCTGTTTTCCATTTCCTGCCATTCTCGAGCTTATTGTTTGCACCTGTCTACACATGCATTTATACCTGCTGTCTTTGTTTCTCGTCGCGAGTTCGTCATTTAAAAACGTACTAATTGTAGCTTGTCTGTTTCCAGTATTTTTCCCGTAGTAGAAATATCTGTTCCGAGTTTTTGTTTTCCGTGTTTCTAGTGTTATCTGTTTTTCCGAGTCTGTTCCGTGTTTCGAGTTAGGTTAGTTTTGAGTTTGTTTGTCAGTTTTTGTAGTCTGTTCTTTTGTTATTTGTTTTGACGGATTTTCTGGCTTCGACCCCTGAACGTGTTCTCGCGACCATTCTTTTGGATTGCTATTCTGTACCACTGCCGTGTCTTCCCGTGTATGACCCCTGCCTGTCTTGACTTCCCCCTGGACTGTGATTTTGTTCCTTCTGGAATTAAACCTCGTTTTTGTTCACTCCTGCCTGCTATTGGGTTCCTGTTATCACCGATCATAACAGTACGAACTCGCCAGCTGGGACCCAGCAGGCCTTCCACTCTATGGAGATCGACCCATTCGGCTCGGATTCCAATGAGGAATACCTCATGGGAATCTGGGGGCAAAATCCGGAGTTTGCCCGTCGTCATGCCGACCACTACCCATCACTCCGGACTCCTCCTCCCAGCTCCCACTCCGTTAGGCTCGGAGTGGTCTCTCTCCATCCGGATAGCTCCGAGCCTAGCCACAACCCCACACCTTCTAATTTTGAAGGTACCCGTCTTGCCCTTTGCCCGAGGGGCTATTGCCCCGGGAGGAAGCGATGGGGTCCTGGCTCCCGGCTCCGTCGACGGGCTCGGCCACCCGTTGACGGAGGATCCATCACCCTTCCGTCCCTGCCCAAGCCTCCTGTCCCGTCCCGTCCAAGCCCTCCTGTCCCGTCCCGTCCAAGCCCTCCTGTCCCGTCCCGTCCAAGCCCTCCTGTCCCGTCCAAGCCCTCCTGTCCCGTCCCGTCCAAGCCCTCCTGTCCCGTCCCGTCCAAGCCCTCCTGTCCCGTCCCGTCCAAGCCCTCCTGTCCCGTCCCGTCCAAGCCCTCCTGTCCCGTTCCGTCCCAGCTCTCCTGTCCCGTTCCGTCCCAGCTCTCCTGTCCCGTTCCGTCCCAGCTCTCCTGTCCCGTTCCGCCCCAGCTCTCCTGTTCCTGTCCGCCCCAGCTCTCCTGTCCCTTTCCGCCCCAGCTCTCCTGTTCCTTTCCGCCCCAGCTCTCCTGTCCCTTTCCGCCCCAGCTCTCCTGTCCCTTTCCGCCCCAGCTCTCCTGTCCCTTTCCGTCCCAGCTCTCCTGTCCCTTTCCGTCCCAGCTCTCCTGTCCCTTTCCGTCCCAGCTCTCCTGTCCCTTTCCGTCCCAGCTCTCCTGTCCCTTTCCGTCCCAGCTCTCCTGTCCCTTTCCGTCCCAGCTCTCCTGTCCCTTTCCGTCCCAGCTCTCCTGTCCCTTTCCGTCCCAGCTCTCCTGTCCCTTTCCGTCCCAGCTCTCCTGTCCCTTTCCGTCCCAGCTCTCCTGTCCCTTTCCGTCCCAGCTCCCCTGTCCCGTTCCGTCCCAGCTCTCCTGTCCCGTTCCGTCCCAGCTCTCCTGTCCCGTTCCGTCCCAGCTCTCCTGTCCCGTTCCGTCCCAGCTCTCCTGTCCCGTTCCGTCCCAGCTCTCCTGTCCCGTCCCGTCCCAGCTCTCCTGTCCCGTCCCGTCCCAACTCTCCTGTCCCGTCCCGTCCCAGCTCTCCGGTTCCGTTCCGTCCCAGCTCTCCTGTCCCGTCCCGTCCCAGCTCTCCTGTCCCGCCCCGGTCCATGCCTCCTGTCCCGCCCCGGTCCATGCCTCCTGTCCCGCCCCGGTCCATGCCTCCTGTCCCGCCCCGGTCCATGCCTCCTGTCCCGCCCCGGTCCATGCCTCCTGTCCCGCCCCGGTCCATGCCTCCTGTCCCGCCCCGGTCCATGCCTCCTGTCCCGCCCCGGTCCATGCCTCCTGTCCCGCCCCGGTCCATGCCTCCTGTCCCGCACCGGTCCATGCCTCCTGTCCCGCACCGGTCCATGCCTCCTGTCCGGTCCCTTTCCACGCCACCAGTCCCGTCCCATTCCCTGCCTCCTCTCAAATTGCGGGACCAGTTAACCTCCTGTCCTGAGCAGCCGAGCCCGCTAGCCTCCTGTCCTGAGCGGCCGAGCCCGCTAGCCTCCTGTCCTGAGCGGCCGAGCCCGCTAGCCTCCTGTCCTGAGCGGCCGAGCCCGCTAGCCTCCTGTCCTGAGCGGCCGAGCCCGCTAGCCTCCTGTCCTGAGCGGCCGAGCCCGCTAGCCTCCTGTCCTGAGCGGCCGAGCCCGCTAGCCTCCTGTCCTGAGCGGCCGAGCCCGCTAGCCTCCTGTCCTGAGTGATGCAGCCGTCGCCGCCGGCCCCCTGAGCGATGCAGCCGTCGCCGCCGGCCCCCTGAGCGATGCAGCCGTCGCCGCCGGCCCCCTGAGCGATGCAGCCGTCCCCCTGAGCGATGCAGCCGTCGCCGCCGGCCCCCTGAGCGATGCAGCCGTCGCCGCCGGCCCCCTGAGCGATGCAGCCGTCGCCGCCAGCCCCCTGAGCGATGCAGCCGTCCTCCTGAGCGGCACTGTCTGCGCCGCCGTCCGCCTGAGCGGCCCTGTCTGCGCCGCCGTCCGCCTGAGCGGCCCTGTCTGCGCCGCCGTCCGCCTGAGCGGCACTGTCTGCGCCGCCGTCCGCCTGAGCGGCACTGTCTGCGCCGCCGTCCGCCTGAGCGGCCCTGCCTGCGCCACCGTCCGCCTGACCGGCACTGCCTGCGCCTCCGTCCGCCTGAGCGGCCCTGTCTGCGCCTCCGTCCGCCTGAGCGGCCCTGTCTGCGCCGCCGTCCGCCTGAGCGGCACTGTCTCCGCCGCCGTCCGCCTGAGCGGCACTGTCTCCGCCGCCGTCCGCCTGAGCGGCACTGTCTCCGCCGCCGTCCGCCTGAGCAGCACTGTTTGCGCCGCCGTCCGCCTGAGCGGCACTGTCTGCGCCTCCGTCCGCCTGAGCGGCACTGTCTGCGCCTCCGTCCGCCTGAGCGGCACTGTCTACGCCTCCGGCCGCCTGAGCGGTCACCCCTGCGCCTCCGGCCGCCTGAGCGGTCACTCCTGCGCCGCTGTCCTGTCATTTTTTCCCTCCTCCGGACCCCCTCCACCCACCTTGCTCAGCATCCCGGACATTTCACCCCGAGTCCTGTTCACCCTCCCGAACTATTACCTGCCTTTCGAGTTTCCCTCCTCCGGACCCCCTCCACCCACCCTGCTCAGCATTCTGGACATTACCCCTCCTCCTGTCCCCCACCTCCCACCCTGCTTTGTGTGATGAACTGTTGGGGACGTCTGGAAGCCGTCCCTTGGGGGGGGGGGTACTGTTATGTTCTGAGTGTGTTTTTGTTATTCGGTCATGTATAGTATTGTCAGTTTCGGTAGCATACACTTTTCCATGTTTTCCGCAGCCTTGCGTTCTGTGCTGAATCTCTCGCTCCCTCTCACGGAGTTTTACTTTCGTTTCTGTACACTTCGTTTGTATTACCCTGCACTACTAACATTTATATAGGACTTATTAATTACTAACTGGCTAAACACGGGGTGGTTAACTAATCTACTAATGTCAGGGTTTAATAGAATTATTACTAACACAAACTAACAATTTAGTTCTCATCACGTTTCCACAGCTGTTTAGTGTTTCCTTACGTATCCAGTCATTGTCTTGTTAACTAATTTACTAACGACAGGGCTAGGATAGGATAATTACTAACGAATTACTAATTGCCTTGTTAAATGTCTTAGCTCTCTCGCTGTTTTCCATTTCCTGCCATTCTCGAGCTTATTGTTTGCACCTGTCTACACATGCATTTATACCTGCTGTCTTTGTTTCTCGTCGCGAGTTCGTCATTTAAAAACGTACTAATTGTAGCTTGTCTGTTTCCAGTATTTTTCCCGTAGTAGAAATATCTGTTCCGAGTTTTTGTTTTCCGTGTTTCTAGTGTTATCTGTTTTTCCGAGTCTGTTCCGTGTTTCGAGTTAGGTTAGTTTTGAGTTTGTTTATCAGTTTTTGTAATCTGTTCTTTTGTTATTTGTTTTGACGGATTTTCTGGCTTCGACCCCTGAACGTGTTCTCGCGACCATTCTTTTGGATTGCTATTCTGTACCACTGCCGTGTCTTCCCGTGTATGACCCCTGCCTGTCTTGACTTCCCCCTGGACTGTGATTTTGTTCCTTCTGGAATTAAACCTCGTTTTTGTTCACTCCTGCCTGCTATTGGGTTCCTGTTATCACCGATCATAACACTTCTTAACAGGAAACAAAGGAGTGTTACAAGGAGAATGTTTACAAAAGACCAGTACCCCCTTCTCTAGCAGTGCTTGGATTAAAGGTCGCACACCTTCTATCGCTTCACGTCGTAAAGGGTATTACCGTTGGTACGGTCTGTGGGTGCCTTTTGGTATTATCTCAAGGGGAGTTACTCCCTTCATCAAACCCACATCTGCTGATCCTTGTGACCAGAGTTCTTTAGGTAACGCCTCCAATTGTTCCTCCTGTTCCCTAGTCAGCAATAATGATCATAGCGCCATGGGGGGGCCTTGTAGGCTCCTCACCCTTTTTCTATGAACAGTCCAATTTAATTGTTGACAGTACATATCACATTGCTGAGAGTGATATATACCTTTGTCAATTATTTCCTTCCAATCGAAGGTTCGCTTCGCCTTTTCTACCAGATCGCCCAAATCGCCCCACTTATACTGGCTTGATTTTGCTATCGACATATGAGGCCAGTTCTCTATTTTGAAACCCCCCCTTGTCCTCCATTCTGAGTTGAACAGCCGCAGCCATAAAATCTTTTCCCCAGATTAGTGTATCAAGCACGTATGAGACTGAAAAGAGCCTGCGTCACTCAGTGATGTTCCGTGCTACCACTAGCTAATTTTGTGCTTATTTTATCGGTACTCATGCAGTACGGAAAGCATGCATCATTTCGTCTTATCACTGTGCGACATGCTCCGGTATCACATAGGAATTTTACTTTACAACCGTTTACCCACAATGTTAGCCACGCACATCGAGGGCTCGATATTAAGGCATAAATGCGAGTCCACTCTTCCCCCCCTCTTCCTCCTTTTCCTCCTCGGAATCTTCTGATTCCGGGAGGAGTTGTAACTGCTGCAGTCACGTTTGGGGAGATTGAGATTCGCTCTGTTCCTTTTTGCGATCCGGGCACTCTCGCGCACAGTGACCTTTTTTGCCGCAGACAAAGCACAGGTTTTTTTCTTTATCTGGTTTTTTACGCTACTTATTTTTCTTTTTCCACTCACTCTTGCCTTCTTGGGCAGGTGGCTTTTGCTCTACTGCTGCGTAGGCAGACGAATCGGAATTAGATTCTTGCTTCTTTTCTTATCTAGCAGCTTCCCTTTTTATTCTCTCGAAATGGGTCGCATGGTCCACTACCTGGTTTAACCCGCCTGTCTGCCACGTTATTACATGTTGTTTTATCAGTTGTGACAGACTTGGATGTAACCTGCTCATAAATGCACTTTTTAATTATTAAACATAAACTCTTACGTCATCTGGTTGAGGTGGCGGTTCTAAACCGCTATTAACATGAAACACTTTTTTTTAACCTATTTAGGTACTACATAACCAATTCTTCTCTGTTTTACTGGCAGTCTACTATTAACGAGTAGTTACACCTTCCCCGATAGAATTGTGTTATCCTTCCTAATAGGGCATCAACCGGTCCCCAATAGGCGTTTTACGCTCTTAGTGCTGCTTCAACTGGCATTGCTACCCATAGTCGCTACACACCACCATCCGCAACCGCCCTCCAATTTCCCTCGATATTACACCACCCAGTTTTTAACACACACCTAACACATCTCTCTATCTCCAAGAAATACAGTCGGTAACTTGCAATTAGATCACGCATGTATTGTACGAATTCTCTCGGACCCTGATCAGGATGCGGGCAGTCAGCTGTTGCTGCCGCTAAATCCGCATTTGTCCAGGGTCTGTAAACGTACATGGTTTGGTCATCGTTTTGCCCCGCAACCTGGATCAGGGGAATAATTCCCCTTCGGCTCCCATCACTGGAGATATTGGCTGCGTGGTTTGTTTACTGCGGAGGTCACTATCAGATAATACGGGAGGCGGTTTCGACGGTTTGGTATCTAGTCTACGGGGTAGCAGTGAGCCCTTTTCTGGTTGTGGTGTTGAATCAACATCCCAATGGGTTGGTGGCTTATCAGCATATTTTAGATCTGGATATAGCCTGGTTTTAGGTACACCCCCGGCAGCGCCCTGCGCAGAACCGTAGGAATGAGGTGGTTCTACCTGCTCAGCCACGAGGGGTTGTTCGTCCCCCGGTGCTGGTGGTCGAACTCCTCTGTGGCCAATTAATGTGTCATCCTCAGCTTTTAATAATACCTTCTCTAATTTTTGCGCTTGCTTTTTAGATTTTTCTCGTTGCTGAGTCTTTTTATTACAACAATAACAACAACAACCACCTTTACTGGCACACTTTCCCATGTTACAGCTATATCATTTGCACTTCAATCAGCACGTGTCTATTTTTGGAAAAGTTTTAACTTGGAAAAATCACGTCACTCACCCAGTCCGTTGAGGGATTAGATATGCCTGGCCTCGCTACTTATCCAAGGATCCTTCTCGATCCGGACCGAGGACTTTCAAAAACTGTTCCTAACAGCCCCGTGCATGGTTTCAGACATCCTTACTCCCTCGCAGCGCCCAGGGTGAGATATTGCGATCCTGGAACGAGCCCCCAATTTGTTGGGTAAATTCTGAGTTCAAGTCACTGTTGGTAAGAAATAACACTGTGCAGAATGAGATACAAATTGAGACAGCTGCAAAGATATAAAGTACAATTACTTTATTATCAAAGAACCAAATGCATATGGGGTTCAGTGTCTCCCTGTCAGACAATGAACAAAGTTTGCTCAGTTTTGCATAGTTTTTATTCATTTCATATCACTGGGCAGATAGCTCTATTCTAGGAGTGGTCTTTGCGCCACTGCTCAATCACCAGTTCAGCATTCCGCCCACATTCCTCTTTCCGTATCATGTTGTTTTACACAGTTCGCATAAGAAACTTGTATCAAATGCACAATAGTATCAGCTCATAACACATTCTGTAGTTAGGGCGGTTCTTCTTATTTTCTAAGCAAAGCACATTAGTATTCATCATAACATTTTGCAATACAATGTTCTAAAAAACGAATTTAAACAAATTTCTCCATCAAGTACACCTTGGATTTGAACCAGAAACCCATCGATTACCAGGCAGGCTCTCTATCCATTACATTACATGGCCGCAAAAGCATGCGAGGAAGAAAAGTTATACAAAAACTTCTCACGTGTTAATGACTTCTGCGCATGGGCAACACAACAACGGTGACGTCACAGCCCTCGAAATTTCTGAAGGCAGCATGACAGCACTCGCGATTCAAGAGCAGACGGCCCGTGGACCGAAGCTTTGTCTTGAAGTGACGCTCTGCTTAAATCTGCTGAAATTCTAGTGTACATTTTAGTCTTTGGAAGCTAATAATTCATTTTATTTAATTAACAATTTATGGTTTCTGTAGTATACAAATATATGCAATTGTATATTTTACGATTACAATGTAGGTATAAACATGGGATCTTCTAGAAATACAATTGACAATAATTAATTTGGCCAAGTGGGAATACCAGTACAGAGCTAAAGTCTCTGAACTGGTGGGGAGCGATATATTTTGAGCGAGAGCGCCATCGACTGGTGAAAAATCATTTTAAAAACAGGGCAATTGCAAACCTTTGAGAATGTCCCCGGTCGTGTTTTCAGCAGCAAGTACACCTTGGATTTGAACCAGAAACCAATCGATTACCAAGCAGGCTCTCTATCCGTTACATTACATGGCCACACAACCGTGCTGAGAAGAAAAGTTATACAAAAACTTATCACGTGTTAATGACTTCTGCGCATGGGCAACACAAAAACGGTGACGTCATGGCTCTCGAAACTGCTGAAGGCAGCATGACAGCACTCGCAATTGAAGAGCAGACGGCCCGTGGACCGAAGCTTTGTCTTGAAGTGACGCTCTGCCTAAATCTGCTGGAAATTTTTGTGTACATTATAGTCTTTGAAAGCAAATAATTCATTTTATTTAATTAACAATTCATGGTTTCTGTAGCATACAAATATATGTTTTAACAACCTGCATGAATTATTTTATTCTTTTAACACGCATCTGCTAACACAAACTGTTTTTAAAAAATAAAACTTCATTGCTGCTGCTACTACTACTACTACTACTACTAACAACCTATACATTTATACACCATTATTTTTTCACAATGTTGTTCTAATAAAAAGTACATTTAAATTTTTTTATAAAATGTTCCCCTAAGCACCAAGGCCCTCCATAATAAATGTACAACCGCCACAAAACCATTTACCAACGTTTACAACAACCACCAATAAAATTACATCATCAAACCCTTGAAACAAAACCCCCACAACCCACCCCAAATAATAATACATAATCAATAAAAATAAAATATAAATATATATTTTTTTTTCATAACCTCATTAATATTTATAAAATACCCATAAATCACTTTTTGACAGTAACCAAATCATATTTCTCTTTCAGCAGGAAATGTCTGTTGTGAAATAATTAAAAAGTATTTTTAAATGAACCTAAATGCAAACATTAGCCAAACAAACTGAATTGTGCAAGAAACCTTAAGATACTACAAAAAATACTGATTGGTGTAAGAAACGTTAAGGTTTTTAAAGAAAGGGAACTGATTTGTGTAAGAAACCTTAAGGTGTAGGGGATTTCTATGCCCAGAGACACGGAGGAAATATTGGAGCTCCAGGTGCGACAGATGAGGAATGTATTGGGGGAGAAGACGACAGCCTCCACGTGGCCTTCCCTGTGAGTAGCAAGAGATGGTGCAAGAGATGGTGCAAGACCAACTTGCGAAAAACCAACTTGTGAAACTAATGTCGCCAACCAAACGTCGAGCTGGCAGACCTAGGAATGGCAGACGGGCAGTCATCCCGACCGTCGAAAACCGAGGCCTGTCAGTGCTTCAACTCAATGTCGAGGGCCTAACCACCGCCAAACTCGAAGTCCTGCGTCACCTGGCTGATTCCAGTGGGGCAGCGGTTGTGCTCCTGCAGGAGACACACTGCACATCTGACAACATCCTCAAGATCCCTGGGTTCCATCTCGCTGGGTCCACCCACAGCAAGCAGCACGGTATGGCAACCTTCGTACGGACTGAAATAAGCTGGTCAGCCAGTAGCCAATCCCCACCAGGCTCCAACATCAAGTGGCTGGTTACAAAAATCCAGGAGACATCAGTCATCAACGTATACAAGCCCCCACCATCGGAGCTGTCTGCGACCTCACTCCCGCCAGTAACTGCACCCGCCATCTATGCAGGTGACTTCAACTGTCAACACACAGATTGGGGTTACACCCACACAACATCGAATGGAGTGGCGCTGAGTGAATGGGCCTCCAACACCGATGCCCTGCTGCTTTACGACCCCAAGGAGCCTCCATCCTTCTACTCTGCACGCTGGAATACTTCCACCAACCCGGACCTGGCCTTCGCCATCTGCCGCGCTAACGACCCAAAACCGGAGAGACGCATCTTGGACAGGTTTCCCCGCTCACATCACCGACCAGCCATCATCAAAGTTCCATCACTGGTGCAACCGGTACCTGGGAAACCTGTCAAACGATGGAATTTCCGTAAGGCCAACTGGGAGTCGTATGCTGAGGAGACGGAAAGAAGGTCAGCTGGCCTGCCAGACCCAGAAACATCTGATGTGGATGCGGCTTATGCAGCCTACTGCCGGGTCCTCCTGGGTGCGGCAAAGAAGACCATCCCACGTGGCTACAACAGGAACTACATCCCGGGTTGGGACGAGGAGTGCAGCCGCCTTCTGTGTAACCACCAGAGGGCTAGTTCCAGAGAGGAGGTCGACATGACTGCAGCAGCACTGATCCAGAGGCTGGACCTCACCCGCAGGACCAGATGGACAGAAGTCGTTGAATCAATCGACTTCACCCACTCTAGTCGCAAGGCGTGGCAGACTATCAACCAGCTTACAGGCAGAAACACAACACCTTCCAGCTGCCCAGTCACAGCAGATTCCATCGCATCCCAGCTCCTGAAGAACAGCCGCTTCCCAGATGCAGACAAAGACTTTGCCCGACGAACATCGTGTGAGGTGTCCTGCATCTCGGGAGCGGCCAGTGTCGATTGCAACCTCTCGGGAGACTTTACAGCGGATGAACTCAGTGAGGCCATGAGTAAGCTTAAGCCGGGCAAATCTCCGGGCCGTGACAACATCCACCCGGAGTTCGTCATCCACCAGAGCACAACAACATCTAGCTGGCTCTGTGCATTCTTCACGACGTGCTACCGGAGGTTAAAGCTCCCAAAGACCTGGCGCCGCACCTCCGTCATAGCTCTGCTGAAGCCAAATAAACCTGTGGAAGACCCCAAATCTTACAGACCCATCTCGCTGCTCTGTGTCCCATTTAAGATCTTGGAGAGGATGATCCATAGCCGCATCGAGCCAGTGGTGGACTCACAGCTCCCACTGGAACAAGCCGGTTTCCGTCGTGGAAGATCAACAGCAGACCAGGTAACACTACTCTCTCAGGACATCGAGGACAGCTTCCAGGACAATGAGAAAGCTGGGGTAGTGTACCTGGACCTGACCGCTGCATACGACACCGTGTGGCACCGTGGTCTCCACCTGAAGCTGCTGAGGACAATACCAGATCGGCATATGGTGAAATTCATCATGGAGACGCTTTCCAATCGCAGCTTCGTCCTCCAGACCAGCAGTGGCCAGCATAGTAGGCTCAGAAGACTGAGGAACGGGGTACCACAGGGGTCAGTTCTCTCGCCGATGCTGTTCAATATATACATACACGACCTACCTGACACATCATCTCGGAAGTACGGCTATGCAGACAATCTTGCCATCATGCTGAGACGACCAACGTGGAAGGCGATGGAAGATGGCCTTAACGAAGACATGGGCATCCTGGTAGCATACCTTCAAAGGTGGCGTCTACAGCTCAGCATCGGAAAGACAGTCGCAGCAGCATACCATCTTAACAACAGAGAAGCAAGGAGGGAACTTGAGGTGCACGTCGACAACAAACGCCTGGAGGTCCAGCAAGCTCCGAAGTACCTCGGTGTGCGTATGGATCGGACACTGTCCTTCAGACAACACCTCGAAGAAGTCAAGGCCAAGGTGACATCCAGGGTCGCGCTGATCCGCCGCCTTGCTGGAACAACCTGGGGAGCCTCCGCTAAGACGCTGCGAATATCTACCCAAGCTCTGGTCTTCTCTGTAGCGGAATACTGCGCCCCAGTCTGGTGCAGAAGCCCACATGCAAGCAAGGTCGACGTGGCAATTAACAACGCCCTCCGAATTATAACTGGATGCCTGAAGCCTACCCCTGTGTCCCTCTTGCCAGTCCTCGTGGGAATAGCCCCGCCCGGCCTCCGACGGGAGGCTGCCACCCTCGCCCTGGCCAGGAAAGCACAAAGATATGACTGGCACATCCTGCACAACACCACAACAACAGTAGCGCCCCCAAGCAGACTCAAGTCCCGCCACCCCTACAACAAGGCAGTGCAAGAGATGCTCAATTCCACCCCTGAAGACATCTCCGGAGAAGCATGGTTGGCAGCAGCTTGGAAGCAGGAGTGGGAGTCAGCCGGGCCCTCACGCATCCATCGCCACATCAGGGACCCAGGAGGTGGCACCATAAGAGGAGACGACCTACCACGCCGGCAGTGGACCATACTGAACCGACTACGAACTGGGGTCGGTCGATTTAAAACATCAATGAAGAAGTGGGGCCTGACGGACAGTGCAGCATGCAAGTGCGGTGACCCTGAGCAGACTGCCGACCATATAATCAACACCTGCCCCTTATTCAGACCACCCTCGGAAGCCAGCCTCTTCGACCTAGGACCCGAGATGCTGGCATGGCTACACGACACAGAGTTGGACCTCTGACGTTACACGAAAGAAGAAGAAGATGAGGAATCTAAAAGTGTTCTAAATGAGCACCACTAAGACGGACAATAATCCCTAGTGGACGGGGAAAATAACGAGAACACAAATAACCTTGCGATAATAAGCGAGGAACTCGATATCCGAGCAAACAAAAGAAATAAGCAGTTATACTTATCTAACTCCCGTAGTGGAGTGAACAAAATAAAGGAAGGAGAAAAAAGAAAAGAACCCTAAACCTTCGGGCGAGAGCACTCGTATGTTAGAGTGGAAAAAAAAAAGAAAAAAAAACTGCTCTGAAATAAGAGAGCGAAAGAACGCACTTTACTTTTTCAAAATTGTACTGCTAACAAGTCCCGCGTTGAGAAGCAAAGTGGTCGATGGCACGCACAACTCTTATATCTTTACCGGCTAGAATGTTACATGAAATAACGATGCGATGAGAAAAGGAGGAAGCGGGGTATAAATAGTGAGCAGAAATGCAGGACAGGTGAACTCACTAATCACCGAGGCGAAAGCAAAACCCGTAGCGGAAAACCGAAAAATTTGATAGATTACAGGTAAATGGAAAAAAGAAATACTAAACGTGGAGATAAGGGAAGGAAGGTGCGATCCATGACACTAATTGTTTCTCCTGAATAATTTTTATTTTCCTATTGAACTCTATGGAAAAATGAGTCAGGGGGAAATAACTCTAAAAGTGATCCATACATATATATCTACTGCATATTTTAACATGACTGTAGTTGTCGGACCAGTAGTATCAACCCGAAGTGGAATAGTCTAGTGGATGTGGCTGAAATTCCTTCTGTTATCCAAGTTTCCCCCACAGCTGGTGCTTCAGACTGAAGTTCAGTTGTAGTTGTTGTTGCTTCAATTGTGTTTATTGCTGGTCCCTTTCTTCCAACCTAGTTGATGAGTAGTTTGATATGTAGTTGATATTAAGTTTGATGTGTAACCTTAGTTTATGTGCATTTGATGTGTTGTTGTGTAGCTGTGTAGTAAGTGCAGTTGATGTTCAGGAGCTGTGTAGTAGTAGTTGTTTCAGTTTGAGATTGGAGAAACTGAGAGTCCGGCTGCTGAGTCCCATGCTGTGGACTCGGTTGAGCAGCCAGACAGTCCACCAGGACCATCACAATCCAGGAAGGGGCAAAAACTAGCGACAGCAAAGGAGTATAAAAAAACAGAGGATTTTAGAAATAGAAATAGAAGTACTAAAGGACATGTCCACTACCATAAAGTCACTAACAACACTAAACGACGACATTAAAATTTTCTGCTGCAACATAGGGCGAAGATTACGCTTGATAAATGACCCCATGACACTTTTCCTTACACAAGAGAACATAGACCAAGAGATAGGTAGAGTTTTAAGACAGCAATGGTAAAACACATCATCACACCACATACACACAGCAAGATTTACACCATCCCATCCACAGCCTACCCAAAGTCAGGTTGGGTATCGTACTCCTACTTTTGTAGAGGAGGGCGCACAGTACGAACAATTATATACATTTTTTGTTGTAGAGCCTACAAACACATTTTAGACAATTCTTACCATATATGACAACTTGTATAAGTTTTTATTTTATTTTTTAAAACACATTTTAATATTTATGGAAATACCTTTGTTGAGATCAACTTTAAATAAAAAAATTTAGTTAAAGGCGTGGATTTTAATGATGTTATTGTACTAATAGGTTAAGACCCTGGGTAGAAGGAGAAGCTATATAATAACTTTGGTCCGACTTCATATTACCAGTAACTGTCGCTAAATAAAAAATTGTAAATCAACAAAACACATGTTCTTTGATAAAGGCCACAAATAGACTGGATTAGGGATCAAGGAAGGAAACCAGCGTTTAATAATGCAACAATAATGCGTCTTTATTTATTTTGTACCCTGGGGAGTAGAAAGGGAGAAGTTATATACCCAGTGACCACGAGTATGTACCCTGGGGGGTAGAAAGGGAGAAGTTATATACTCAGTGACCATGAGTATGTACCCTGGGGAGTACAAGTATGTACCCTGGTGAGTAGAAAGGGATAAGTTATATACCCAGTGACCATGAGTATGTATCCTGGGAAGTAGAAAGGGAGAAGTTATATACTCAGTGACCATGAGTATGTACCCTGGGGAGTAGAAAGGGAGAAGTTATATACCCAGTGACCACAAGTATGTACCCTGGTGAGTAGAAAGGGATAAGTTATATACCAAAGGGATAAGTTATATACACAGTGACCACGTGTATGTACCCTGGGGAGTAGAAAGGGAGAAGTTATATACTCAGGGACTATGAGTATGTACCCTGGGGAGTAGAAAGGGAGAAGTTATATGTCCAATGAACACAAAAAATGAAAAAACTTATTTATTAAGTATTTTTGTAAATACTCTTCAATTAGGGGCGGTTTGGGGCGGCTTTACAACGGCGTTGTTGTTTACGTTTTAATACAATAAAAGTTGCCGTGCACAGCGTTAGCATCAGTTGTTCAAAATCCATGGTTGTGGAACATAAATTAAACATGGACCTATATATTTTTCTACGGTCTATGGCAAGGACATATTTTTTGTTGTTGCGGTTAGTCAGTTAGTTGGCAGTTGGAATTTTAAAGTTTTATTCAGTTGCTCCAGTGTGCGACCCCCAGTTGCCAGAAGAAATCTGAGATAATCTGAGCAAAACCGTTCTAGAATTCTTCCAGTTGAGTTGGGATGAGTCTAGATTTGTTCAGTCGGGCTGTGTGCACCGGGCTTTAGGCTACTGTATTTGAGCAACGAATAGCAATGACGTTATAGGCTGCAACAGGCTAGACTTATGTGCCTGTTATTTTCAAATTCCAACAGATAATTCGTTAAATAAATACCTCAGGCGGCAGTAAGTGAGCGCGAGTCAGATGAAATGGCGAGTGGAGAAGAACTTGAAAAACCTCCCTCATTTTACAAATCCCCTGTATGGGATCACTACGGCTTCTCTGTGAAGTACAATAATATGGGCAAAGAGTAGTGGAGAGACCCGTAACGATATGCAGGCATTGTGGAACGCGGATAGCCCAGCAAACACAGAACGTTCCCCTAACATTTGCATATGGTTCCCCTTTGGATATTTTTGGGGAACCATTTCACAACGTTCTGAGAACGTTCCATTTAAGTTAACAAAATTCGTAACGTACCCGAAACGTTCTGGGGACTCAAAAACATAACTCATGGTTCCATGATACCTTACACAGAACGTTCGCATAAGATTGTTTTTAGGTTTAATTCTTCCATAACAAGGCTAACGTTCCCAGAACGATGCACGGAGGTTTTTTATGTTAAACTTGAATTGCAGTGTCATTTTCCTATATGATATAAATATATATAATAGGCCTACGTAATAGGCTATTATAGCATACTGTAGCGGCCGGGGGAGGGGGGGGGGGGGGGGGGTAGCCGCACTAATTATCTTGGGGAAGCGCAGAGACTCATGAGACTGTTCTTGTCATGTTGGTATTATTGTGTTAAAAGCAGGGGTGTTTCTAGACTGCTTTGATTGAGCAAGCTAGGCTAGCGAATATTATATCCTAAGCAATGCTTAACAGTTACAGTTATCAAAAAGAGACAGCATAGATTTGTTCTAGATCCTCTTTCTCTCTCGTTGCGTCTTCATGTTTTATATGGCCAAACCAACCAATCAGATATTAGAGAAATATATTATTTTGATGTGGCATTTTTATGATTGGCCGAATCGTTTGTAGCTCTTAATAGCCTACTGAAGGCGCTACGGGCCCCAACGTCATATTTTTCAAATACTTCATTTTATTTTTTTCTGGATTTGGCTTCAAAATGGCCAATAGGAAAGCAGTGCATTTTTTGACGACCAATAACAAAATTACAGAAAACTATGAACGCTCAAAAAATAGCTATAACGGTGATTTTTTCAGAGTTTTCATTGGATGGACAGACAATTCCTCTGGGTGGGCAAGGCTTATCTCTGGGTGGGCAATGCCCACCCATAGACACGCCCCTGGTTAAAAGTGATGTGTACATGTTCTGATCGTTGTGATGTGATTTGTGTGTGCTTATCTGTTCTAGAGTAACGTAAAGTTGCAGTTAGTTAATTTGTGATGGGTCACCATGGCTGAGAGTTAGCTAGCTAATAATGACCCACAACCAATGTTTGTGTCTGAGTGTTGTCAAGTGGCTAATACATGCCATTACCTGGAATCGTGCGGTGTAATAAAGCCCGGTGCACACAGCACGACTGAAGAAATCTAGACTCATCTCAACTGAACTGGTAGAATTCTGGAACGGTTTTGCTCAGATGATCTCAGATTTCTTCTGGCAACTGGGAGTCGCACACTGGAAAAAAACTGAGAAATTCCAACTGCCGACTAGCCGCAACAAAAAATAGGTCCTTGCTTACGTTCTACAACAAGTTTTTGAACAACTAGCTAATGCTTACGCTGTGCACGGCAAGTTTATATGAGTCATTCCACCAATCCGGTCCGATTTGAGTCCCTCTGATGTTTTTAAGTGTCTTTTATCTAACCAATTACCAAAATATGCTTTGAAATGCTATTATTTATTATTGCAAATGTCCCCCCTATAATAAAAAACAACAACATTGCATGATGAATTTTTTTTTTTATTTATATTATATTTTCAGTTTCAGTTGACACCATGTTTTTTTTTGTGTCGTGCATCGCATCCAAATGAATTGATTTGGGGGGATATGATGAAGAAAAAAAAAAAAAAATTTTTTTTTTTTTTTGAAAACATCCATCTGTGCTGTATGCTGTATAATGATTAATTTTAAATAAAAAATAAATAATAATAATAATTCATTTAAAAAAACATTTATTCAGTCTGTACCTCCCCAAACCCTCACCCCGTTTTCCCCCCCCCAAAAACCCCCCAAAAAAATAATGGGTCAATCCATAAGGAAGCAGTGAAACAGGAAAAGTTTTTTGAAGTAAAAACATAAACAAAAACAAAGAAACAGGCCTACTACATTTTGTTTTATGTTTTTTTTTTTTTATTTTATTTATTTATATTATGGTATTCAACCTTATTACGTTAAAAAAAAAAAAAAAAAAAAGATTGCAAAAACTATCTTTGTTTTATCTCAAAATGTAGATTTTTTTATATATAAAATGATGCATGCATGCCTCCTGGTTGCCTGCAATCCTGGTATTAACCACATCACCACATGTGTGCAAAAAACCCCGTACACTCAAAAAATTACACTCAACTTTAACGGTTTGTGTGAGTGTGTGGGGTTGTGATGTTGTAACGTGGTTTTTTTTTTATACAATTTAAGTTTAAATGAATTATTAATGTTTTATAATTTTTTTTTTTTTGAGCTTTATTACAATTTAATATACATTGTTATTGTTGTGTGTGTGTGTGTGTGTTTGTGTGTGTGTGTGTGTGTGTGTGGTGCTTTGTCTGTGGAGTCCGTGATGTCTATACTACTATAATCTGTGAGTGAGCAGCAGCAGAAAAATACTAGCAGCAAGATGATAATGAAACAGTATACAAAAGAAAAAATGAGAAAGAAAGAAGGGTGAAGAAAATAAAAGAAAAAAGAAAAAAAGGAGATGGAAGAAAAGAAGAAAAAAAAAAAAAAAAAAGGAGAAGAGAAAGGAGAAAACAAAACAGACATAAAGATAGAGAGATTGAATTGGTCGCAAGATAAAAGAGACAAGAATTCAAGAGAGAGAAGAAAGAAGAAAAAGAGACATCGTCAATAGCGACGCAAGCGACCCCTAGCGACTAGCAAGCCGACGCGAGTCAAATATAACATTGAACAAATATAAACAAATTTGTTTTTTGTTTTTATTTTTTTTTGTCTTTAATTTCTGTTATTTTTTTTTTTTTTTTTTTTTTTTTTTTTCTTTTTATTTTCTGCGTGTATGTTACACTCTTTTTAATGACGTAAAGCTTTTGAAACTTGTAATAAAACTTTGTAGACTAATCTTTTAAAAGCACAATTTTTTTTTAGTTTTTGAATTGGTTTTTAAAATTAAATTTATTTTAAGCGTTCTTAAATTTAAAGTTTTATTTTAAAGTATTAATGCGTTCTTTTATTATTAAAAAAACTTTTTTTAAATTTTAAATTTTTATTTTTATAATATGCATTATAAAATTACTAATTAAATTTAAATATTATCTGTTGTACTTGACTATTTTTCTCATATGTATTAAGATGCGTTATACTGCAAATGTAATGTTGATAGAGTAATGCATCACGCCAGATGGAGGATGCATGTGTAATACATGGATGAAGAGGTGGTATGATTCATATGTCCTTTGTCACTGAAGGCCTAGGGTCCCCCTGACCACCTTGAGGTCATGCCACACACAGATGTTTGTGAGGTGTGGAAGTGACCCAGGTTTCCAGTGCCCCACACCCAGACAACAGATAGAGCACGCACGCACACACACACCCACACACACACACACACCACACACACAACAAACACCGCACACACACCACACACACACACACACACAACTAACCACAACACACACACACACACACACACAAGTTTTTTTCACACTCCATCAATTTTTTTGAGTAATTTTTTCAATTTTTATTTTTTTATATTTTTGTTTTTTTAATTAAAAAATTTTTTATGATTAATAAAATCAAATTAATTAATTTTTATTATTTAAATTTTTATTTAAAATTATTAAAGAAAGATTTATGATTTTTATGGAAAAAATATTCATTTATATTATAAAAAAATTCATTTCATATTCTTTACATTTATTATTTAATTTAACTTTTTACAATTAATTCAAATTTATTTATTTTTTTAATTTTTTGAAAAATTACTTATTATTATTTTTATTAATTATTATTTTAGTTTTTGAAAAAAAAGTTAAAAATTTTGAATTTTTAAAATAAACAAAATTTGTTCAAAAAAAAAAAAAATTTCAATTTTTTAAATTTCAAAATAAGTCAAAAAAAAACATTTAATATCAAATTTTATTAAATTTCAAGTTTAAAAAAAAATTTTTTTTAGCATGAATATTTTTGCAAAAGTGTAGGATTTTACGTTATTTTTAGACAAGCAATTATTTAATTAGTGTTGTTGGACATCTAATTATATAGAAAATGTTGAAATTAGCACAAAAAACAAAATATCAGAGTGAAATGAAGATCCATAAAGAATTTTAATGAAGTTTTATAATATAATTCCATATGTCAAAAAATGAATAAATGATCAAAATATTTAAAAAAAACAAAAAATATATTTTAAAAATAAAAATGGAAAAAGTGGTATGACCATATACATTAAAACGATTAATTTGAAGTGGGACTGAAGTTATAGCTTGTCCTTCTGTCCAGAGTTTTAAACTATTAGTTGGCTAGCATAACATCATTAAAATCCACACCTTTAACTCGTTTTAATTCAAAGTTGATCTCAACAAAGGTATTGCCATGCATTGTCATTCAAAAATATTAAGATATGTTTTATTAAAAAGCTGAAGCTGTTGTTTATACTGTGTGCGCAGGTTTTAGGGTAGTCTACAAGAAAAAATATAATCGGAGATAGCTTTTGCCTTCGTATTGCGATCTGAATAAGCTTTACTTGAACAATCATAAAGACAGGTTTTGTTCGACCACAAATCAATTAGCAGGTCCTCACAGTCTCTCATCCAGAAGTTGGCCATTGTGTGTAACATTATCTGTGTAGCTAAAGATAGCTGCGCGAACAGCAGTCGTTCAACCAGTTGTAGGCTACGTTCTTGTAGTCTGACTTGTAGTCAGTTTTGCAGGGTAGCCTATTAATATAATTATTAGGCCATTATAACTATCTTAATTTGCTTACCGTTATGTCTTTGTAGCTTATCCACGAAGCAATGGACAAGTGTAGCTCAGTCACCTACCGCAAAATGCGTTGAGCCAGATCCAATTATTAGCATCAGGACAGTTGCCAGACTTTTGAGTATGAAAGCTGAAGGAACTATCGTGTAATTTTATTTTATTTTGCAAAGTTGACACATAGGCTAGGGCTACTGATACAGTGGGTTAGCCATAGGCCTACACGTGTCGGTGAGACTGCTACACGATTCAGGGCTCTCCTCGCTGCTTCCAGGTGACTTGTGCATTCGTTTCAACAATCGCAAAAAGCAATTAGTTAGCCATTTACCGAGATTACTATGATTTACTCAAAGTTGCATAGCCTATACATTGTATGAACAATACGGAAATCACTGTGCTAATGTTTATATAATGCCTATTCCCAGCCAAGCAAAACAGGAAGCATGAATTGTGATGCAATTCGATCCAAGTAGTTATAATAAAATAATACCCATTTATTGGCTGGAAATCGTTCTACCAGTCCATCCAAGATCCAACATGCTCAATCTTCCAATCTGAGAAAATCTCGACAAAAACGGGATTTTTTCAGATTTTCTCCGTTTTTTTTGCGTGCACATTGACCGACTGAAAAAATGAGATGAGTAGATTTGTTCAGTCGGGCGCCGAGTTTAAGGGGCATGGGTATTGGCTGAAAAAGAGATATCTGACTCTTTCTTCTGAGCCTGCTCGATGTTATTAATTATATGCTAATTATACGCCATTTAGCCCTATTATTGTTATGTTCTGAGTTCTGTCTGTTTTGTATTTTTATTTTCATTTTCATTCATGTATTTATTTTCCATATAATCATTGCATTCCCCTCTGTTCGTGAGTTGTCCAAGTCTCATCTGTCTGTCTTTGTTTCGTGTTCCCCGAGATTCCACTCCCTGTCTTTGTCATTGTACAATTCGGGTGATCTTGATACATTTGAGTTTCCTCTGTATTTCGTATCTCGTTTTTTTCCTTCCGAATGAATTAATATTTATATATTATACTAACATATTAATCGTACTAACTGTTAGATTAGATTTAATACTAACCTACTAACAGACTAACATTTTAGAATTTTCAACTAACATTAGCAATTACTAATTTATCTTGAGTTTCTACCTGCAGCTGTCATTCTCCCTCGTTATCCTATCCCTGTATCTATCTATGATTTCGCATTCTCTGCACATGTGTCCACTTCCGCGTTCCTCCCCTTCGAGCTGTGCACATGTTACCTGTTAACTCCGGGTCTGTTGTTATCGTTGTGTTTACGTGAGATCCAGTCCGTGTTTTTTGTTATTGTTTTATTAGTCCTTGTTACCCTCATTGTTCTCACCTGTGATCAGTTTTTTTCCCCCTGAGTCATCTGTTTTTAGTTTCTGTTAGTTTTGTATTTGTTTTCTTTGTCCATTCCTCGTTGTTTGTTTTTCTGTTTTCTTGAGATTTCCTGGTTTTGACTTCTGCCTGTGTTCTCGCGACCCTGAGTTTGGACTTTGTTTTTGTACCTCTGCTGTGCCTTCCCGGTTCTGACCTCTGCCTGATTTGTAACCACTCTTTGGACTCTGTTTTTTGTACTGTTGCCCCCATCATTAAACTTTGGTTTTTTTGTACTCCCTGCCTGCTACTGGGTCCCTCTTTCCACCCGTCTTTACAGAAGGAACTCGCCAGTTGGGACCCAGCAGGCATCCCTCCATCATGGTGACTCAGGAATTTTTCAAGGACCCCTTTTTTAACACCTACTGCTATGAGGAATACCTCATGGATATCTGGGGGCAGAACCCTGAATTCGCTCGCCGGCATGCCGACCACCACCCATCACCCCAGACTCCTTATCAACCCATCTCCCACTCCATTAAACTCGGAGTCGTCACCCTTCAGCCGGTCAGTTCTGAGTCTATTACCCAAACCAAACTGTCAACCTTCCATGGAACCCGTCTAGCCCTGTGTCAGGGTAACTATGGGCCCAGGAGAAAACTAGGGAGACCTGGTTCCCAGCTCCATCGACAAACTTGGCTGCCCGTCGACGGAGGACCCATTTTCCGCCCGTCACGTTCCAGCCCTCAGGTCTTGTCCAGTCCCAGCACTCAGGTCTTGTCCGGTCCCAGCCCTCCTGTCTCGTCCGGCCCCAGCCCTCTTGTCTCGTTCGATCCCAGCCCTCCTGTCTCGTCCAGTCCCAGCCCTCCTGTCTCGTCCGGTCCCAGCCCTCCTGTCTTGTCCGGTCCCAGCCCTCCTGTCCCGTTTGGTCCCAGCCCTCCTGTCCCATCCGGTCCTAGCCCTCCTGTCCCGTCCGGTCCCAGCCCTCCTGTCTCGTCCGGTCCTAGCCCTCCTGTCTCGTCCGGTCCTAGCCCTCCTGTCTCGTCCGGTCCCAGCCCTCTTGTCTCGTCCGGTCCCAGCCCTCCTGTCTCGTCCGGTCCCAGCCCTCCTGTCTCGTCCGGTCCCAGCCCTCCTGTCTCGTCCGGTCCCAACCCTCCTGTCCCGTCCGGTCCCAGCCCTCCTGTCTCGTCCGGTCCCAGCCCTCCTGTCTCATCCGGTCCCAGCCCTCCTGTCTCGTCCGGTCCCAGCCCTCCTGTCCCGTCCGGTCCCAGCCCTCCAGTCGAGCTGCAGAGCCAGCTAACCTTCTGTCCTGAGCTGCAGAGCCAGCTAACCTCCTGTCCTGAGCTGCAGAGCCAGCTAACCTCCTGTTCAGGGTGATGCAGCCGTCGCAGCCGGCCTCCAGGGCGATGCAACCATTGCAGCCGGCCTCCAGGGCAATGCAGCCATCGCCACCGGCCTCCAGGGCGATGCAGCCATTGCCGCCGGCCTCCAGGGCAATGCAGCCATTGCCGCCAGCCTCCAGGGCAATGCAGCCATTGCCGCCAGCCTCCAGGGCGATGCAGCCGCTGCCGCCGGCCTCCAAGGCGATGCAGCCATCACCACCGTCCTTCAGAGCTGTCCCTTCTGCGCTGCCGCCATTCTCCAGAGCTGTCCCTTCTGTGCCACCTTCCGGTCTTTATTTTCCCCCTCCGGACCTCCTCCACCCACCCTCCTCAGTATTCCGGACTCCTCAGAGTTTGGACTTTGTTTTTGTACCTCTGCTGTGCCTTCCCAGTTCTGACCTGTTTTGTAACCACTTTTTGGACACTTTTTTTTTTCTTCCACTGTGCTCTTTGGGACCTGTAAAGCTGCAGAGATTTTTCCGTACCCTTCAACAATCCTGTTCCGTACCCTTCAACAATCCTGTTTCTGAGGTCTGCAGATTTCTTATTCCATTTTTCCAATGCCCACCACATATCCACAGAGACTACCTATCCCACGTGGGACTGTAATACGTTGCTGTTATGTTTTAATACATTTTTGTACGTATATAAAAACATTATTTAAAAAAACTGGTGTATGTATATATCAATTTGAACTTTAAACTATAGATGTGCAGTGAATATTTTTTGAGATTTTGACACTTTGGTTGTTTTTGCATATTTTGTTTGAATAATTATATACTGTATATAGTTTGATATGAAAAAATTACTTCAGAATATGAATAGAAATGCAAGGGATGATTTAAGACTTGAGCACAATATTTAACTTTTGTGAAGTTTTATTTAAATTTATTTTAAAAGACTGCGAGACTCATCACACTGCAAACTATACAGCACAATATGTAAATATACAGCACAAAAGATGGGAAGAAGCACTGGTTTCTTTACTGTGGTTCAGTATGCAGGTGGAAATAAATATGTTCATGTTTATTTCTCACGTGTGCTCATTTGGCTGATATGTTCATATGGCTTTTACATGTAGTGATCTGTAAAATAAAACATGAAACGTAGCCTATTTATAATGTGTTAACCTTCCTTCAATGATGACTATTATTAAGGCGTATTATATTTGAATGCAGACGTGCCCGCCTTTTCCACGGTATTTTAACAGTAGATCTAAGAACTCAGAAAGTGAGAAAAACATACCACGTTGGAATATATGATTATGAGGAACCTAAGACATTTAAATATTTATTTTATGTTGATGTGAATTATTGGTAATATTGTTATCCCACAACTATTCAATGTTCTGTTAACGTTAAAGGAAAGTTCTGGGAATCACACATAATACCAGATGGGAACGTTCCAGATACGTTAAGAAAACCTTTCTGGAAAACCGCAAGGGAACGTTATATTTGCAACCGTATTGGAACGTACCCCTAACCTTGAAAAAACCTTCCCGGAACATTCTTATTAGGTTAGGAGAACATTCCCATAACTATGCAATGTTCTAGTAACGTTAAAGGAACATTCTGGGAACCACATATAATACCAGATGGGAACGTTCCAGATACGTTAAGAAAACTTTCCTGGAAAACGGCAAGGGAACGTTAATTGAAACCATAAGGGAACGTTCCCCTAACCTTGAAAAAAACCTTCCCGGAACGTTCCCAGAACCAAAAATTGTTTGCTGGGAGGGTACGTCAATGGCAATACATCTAATATGTCAACCCATATGCGACAACATCATCCTGGTCTGTTGGGTACTGGAGCCAGAATAAAGGAATCACAACAAATTAGTCTTCCCGCGACATTTAAGCAGACTCTAGCTGCAGAATCAAATCGAGCTAAAGAAATCACCAAATCTATTGATGAGTTTATTGATGCAGATATGCATCCTTATTCCGTTGTGGAAAATAGAGGATTTCTGTTGGGAATTATTGTTGGGAATTCCATTAAATCCATTGGTCACCTGTGACAATATGTATTGATTATATTTGAATATGTATCACCTGTAAACTGTATCACCTGTGACAATATGTATTGATAGTATCTGAATATGAATCTATGAAATGTATCATGTGCACCAAAACACAATAAAATATATAAGGTATAATGTTAGAAGCACATAATACACTTTCACAGCAGGTATAATGTGAGCACAAAAGCACATAATGTTAGATCAAATGGAAGCACGCTTTCACAGCAGCGCAACTCTGTTTTTGGGAGATGTGGGAGTGCGGGAGCACCTGGTATTTTTTAAGGGTCTGTTGGAAGGTGGGGGAGCGCCTGGTATTTTCCAAAGGCAGACTAATTAAAATACACTCACACAGTTACACAGAAACGCATAAAAAATAATGAGGAAAGTTTACAAAAATAGAGCAATCATAATGACATGAAGGTATTATTAATTTTCGGTGCTTTCCAGAGTTCAGTTTAAGGTTTCCATCCACAGAAGAGATCAGACAGAGACTGGACATGCGCGGACATGCGCACTGAGGAAACCATCGTGGCTTGAGAAGAGACACCTGATTGGCGAAAGACGGGAGAATGGGATGGACAATCTGATAAGAAACTGTATAAAGATGGACTGTAAACCAAGAATAATTGAGTGTCCCTGCGGAGGAGTGTCCCTGCGGAGGAGTGTCTCCTGCGGAGATGTCATGACCTTGATCGTGCGGTGTATGGGATAAGGTCTGGCATTTTTGATAGTCTCTGCGGGGGCACTACGCTGGACTTTTGTTGTATGTTTGATGAAATAAAGTCTAGCATTCTCTGAGAATTACTGCCTCATTCTCTTTATTTAAACACTTTGAAATTTGAGAGCAAAAGTTGAGAACTCAGAATTTTCTTGAGAACTCTGAAAATCTTGTCGCTTGGAAACCACGACAAACTTGGCGTCACGAACAGGATAGGATCAAGGCTGATTGCGGTGCAGACGGGAGGAGGAGACAGGGGAGGGTCCTTCCAGCCGGCTAATTGACAGAAACCAAGGTAAGCGAAGTTAATCTTATATCGCTTGAGAATACCTTGTTGAAATATATGTATAGATATAGTGGGGGGAAAAAGGGCTCTCTCTCTCTCTCTCCCTTTCCCTGCTAAAAACAAGTGACCAGACACCTTGCCTATTAAAAAATCCTGTGCAAAAGTAAAGATAAAGTTTGATAAAAATTGTGTAAAAGAGGACGGCGGTAATCTGAGAGAATCATTGCGCAAGCGATATTTTGTATGAAAGTGAGTGAAAGAGTAACACCTGGGCAGAGGTTGTTATATTAAACGCTAACTGCAGGTGTTGGAGTGAATGGAAGTTTGGGTGGTCAGAGCTACAAACTTGAAGTCAGCAATAAAACGTACGGAGTGAGAGAAGAGGGGGTCCACTGAGAGACCAGAGAAGAGTGTTGTGTAAGAGGGGGTCCACTGAGAGACCAGAGAAGAGTGTTGTGTAAGAGGAGGTCCACTGAGAGACCAGAGAAGAGTGATGTGCATGGTGTGAAATAAAATAAAAGCGTGCGTGCTGATAAAGAACGAATGATGATGTAATAAATGATTGTTTTTTAAATTTGTTGATACAAGATATGCATTTTGAGGTTTTGACGTATCATGAAAACGGGAAAATAACTGAAAGACATATACACGAAGAAGGTTGTGAATTGGTAAAAAATAATAAGTATATAATAGAAATAAAAATCAAAGGAGAAATAGAACTTGCATTTGAAATTAGGAGAAGTGAGTGGCATGAAGCTAAATTAACAGCAATGTTACACGGACGGTTTGTGCAAAAATTTGAAGTAATAGAGAGTTATAAACATTAATAAAGAAAAAGAAAATAGTAGAACAAATTAATAACTTAATCTGTTGTGTGGATAAAATTGGGGAAATAAGGTGCATAATAAAAGTGATAAGCTAATAAACGGGAAAAACTAGAACTTGTATAAGGAAAATACACAGCGTGAGTAGCACGCAGAAAAATTTAAGGCTATATTACAAGGAAAGCTTGTTCAGAAAATTAGAATAACAGAGAGTGATAAAGAATAATAAGGAATAAATAAGGTAAAAAGAATAAATGGGATAATATGAACATTTATTTGATATCTGAACAAACATATGGTGTCTGAATAAGAAAAGTATTTTAAGCATTTCAAGTGTGTTAAAAAAGAACTCGGATAATTTGGAAAAAGTCGCGCGAATGAATACGTGAAATAGAATATTTTTAAAAATAAAAATAAGAAAGGGATATAAAATACTGCAGTTACATTAGTGCGAGTGAGAAATAATTTAGGAAATAATCTAAGTGATAAAAGAAAGTAAAACAATAAAATAAGTAACAATGGAACAAATATACAAAAGGTATAATAATTTATAGAATAAGTTAAGAATTATCGATTGCCTGAACAAAACATATGGTGTTTAAATAAGGAGGAAAAAGTTTTAACAATAGTTTAAAGTAAATTTAAAAAGATTGAAAGAATTCTAGAAATAAAACTGTGTGACTAAAGTATGAGAATTAAAATATAAAAGAAGCATAGATCTAAGTGTTAATGGTAAATAACGAAGTGAGGAATAAAAATTATATGAACTAGTTGAAGTTAAAAAGACAAGAGTAATTAAAAGAAACGAGGAATGATAATTACAAATACGCATTGGTTAATAGAAAGAAGAGGTGGTTTATTTTGTGAGAAACACTCAATACGTTGGGATCAGACGAAAAAGAGGAAAAACAAGCCCAAGAGGTAGCAGCTAATTTAAGGATATGGTTAAAGCTGCAAGAGGAACAAGAGAAAGGGAAAATTGATATAAAGGCCGAACGAGAAGCAATGATAAAAGAAAGTTGAATAATGGAGGAAATGTTCAGACAAAAGATAAAAGAGATGGAAGTACAGCTGATAAAACAAGAGAAAGAAATACAAGAGCTAAAAAAGAAAGAAAAAGGGCACCAAACTAGGAGTGAAAAAAAGAAAAAAGCTACAAGGCAAGAATGGGGAAAACAAAGAAAAGAAAGAGCAAAAGAGGACCAACAGGAGGAAGACAGGGTGAGGGAACAGGAAGAAGCGCAAGAAGCAGTGGGAAACCAGAAAGTGAGAGGGGAAAGTGGTGATGAGGAGAGAATGAGTACAAGGAGCAGAGATGGTAAAGTAAGTGAGGAGAGAATGAGTACAAGGAGCAGAGATGGTAAAGTAAGTGAGGAGAGAATGAGTACAAGGAGCAGAGATGGTAAAGTAAGAGAGGAGAGAATGAGTACAAGGAGCAGAGATGGTAAAGTAAGTGAGGAGAGAATGAGTACAAGGAGCAGAGATGGTGAAATAAGTGAGGAAAGAATGAGAACAAGGAGCAGAGATGCTAAAAAAGTGTGTCCAATGCTGATGAAGGGACCACTCCCACAGTATGTTCCCTGGGCTGCCCAGGACCTCCAAAATCTGATCACGACCCTGCCGGAAATACAGGATGGAGCGGCCATTTGGGTGGGGAAGCTGGGGGAGGAGGTGGTGGGAGGGATGCTGGCGCTGGGAGATGTGAAGGCCCTACTCAGAAAGGTAGTGGGAAAGGAAAAAACGCTGGAAATAATGGCTCAAGCTGGTTACAGGCAAGCAGACAGATATGAAGTGGATAGGGGGAAATTTGACCTGTATAGGAAAAATATATGGGACACTCTGAGGGAAGCCTACCCCACAAGGCCGAGCATAGCAATGCTGAAGGGGGTGGCTATGAAAGAGGGGGAGTCTCCAGCAGCATTTGTGGAGAATCAATTCAGAAACTGGAGAATGACACTGGATAAAGACATACAGAGGGATCCCATTATGACAGCAATGTTTCGCACAGCCATCCTAGAAGGACTGCCAGAGCTTGCCAAAAACCGCCTGGAGGAGGTAGTGGGAGTGCATTCCATGTCACACAGAGAGTTTGTGGACCATGTGATCCATGCTGTGGAAAGATGCCGCCTAGAAGAAACAAAGCAACCAGGAGCGGGAGGTGCAAAGAAAACTTTTCCAGATGACACACAGAAAATAGCACCAATCATGGCAGACTTCACATGGCAAGAGCCAGAACCCCCGCTCTCTGAGGGGGGCCTGAGCGGATCCCAGCCGGTCATCATCTATAGTTTCGCTGGAGTTCCTCCGCCAGCGTTCCCAACACCAATGTACGTTCAAGGGGCAATGCAGGGAGCCCCGCCACAAAACTGGGGGCAAGGGAACAAAGGGGGAACTGGACAGAACCAAGGGAACAAAGGACAGGGGAATCAGAATAGGGGACAAGGTCAAGGAGGTTATGTGCACAATCAGCAGGGACCCCCTCAGGGTCCAATATGCTGGGGATGTGGGCAAATAGGGCATGTAAAGAGAAACTGCCGTAATGGCCCTCCACAGTAGCAGTCAAGAGCCCCAGGTTTTTAATCAATTTACAGGGATTACTTATTAGTGTGTTCAAGTTCACAAGAACAATATGAAATAGATAATTTAAAGCTCTTAGAAAAAGTTGCGCAAAAAGGGCACAAGGTGTCCAGAAAAAGAAAAAAGCTACAATACTGCCAACAGGATCAAAGTGAAAACACACCCACTGAGGAAAATAATGAAAGAAGCAGGACAAGATAATTTAAGAAACAAATTAAAGTGAGATGTGGATGCAGACACAGTGTTTAAAAGTGTAAAATAAAAATAAAAATTAACACAAGCTCCAGCTCTAGCCTTACCAAATTATGACAAGCTATTTGAACTATATGTGTCAACAAAAACAGGAGGAATTTCTACAGCAATGTTACTGCAGGAAACTTGTAAAGGAAGGAAAAAACAGCCTATAGCTTATTACAGCACTAAGCTAGATGAGGTGGCTTTCGGCTATCCACCCTGCTATCAGGACTTGGCAGGAGTGTGGTGGGCCTATGAAAAAGCAGTAGCAGTAACAACAGGGTATCCAATAACGATATACACCCATCACAGAGTGGCAGAGCATTGATGATCTGTTGTCTGTTATCTGTTTTGAGGTCTTTTCTCACCAGAATTGTGGGTGCATATCCTCTGGTGGCTAAAGCGACCCAGACCACAGAGGATCATCCGCTGGTAATTAACCTGGCCGCAGACAAACAGCAGCTTGGACTGATGAAACACCACAAAAGGGGAACTGAAATGTATCGGGTCAAGCTAATGAAATATGAGAATGTGCAAACTCTTCATTATGAGCAACCAGAGTATTGTGTTTGTTATGAATAAGAGAAAGATTTCAGAGTTGTAAGAGGAGTGCAGCCTTTTTCTCCTTCCTAGACAAAAGTGGGAGGTTTTTTGGTTGTGCGTCTCAGGGCCCTTAGTCACCTCTGGAACGGGCGATAGAGAGCTATATTTACTTATATTTAGAAAAGTTAGGAGACATATTCATACTTAATATGGGTGCCTCTTGACACCTGCTCCAGATATGACAGAGGATAGGGTACTATTAAACTGTAAGTATGAGAGGGGGGAGTGGCTGTATACCGCGATTGGTGGCGTATCTCCACGTTCCCCTGCAGCACTGCAGAATTAAAATAACGCCTGGAACACTGGTATGCTATACAAATACCAGTCACCCCCTTTGTGGAAGAACATACATGCATTCTAATAATTGAGACATTGTTTAAATGTGTCCATGGGCTTCTATATAAAAAATTTTTACTCATATATTTTTTCAGTGCTGCATGGATTGAAGCGGGATGGACGGCCGGGAAGTGTCAGTGCATCAGAGATAAACGGAAGGCAGAGTGGTACTACTGCCTTTGAAACTGTGTGCAGACCACTCGGCTGTCCGACTGCTGAATGTCCTGCAGTCCAAAATTGTTGCGTTAAACATATTTACTCTTATAATCTTAAAATATGTATACAAGCGCCAGATCAGATAAAAGCGGCTAGGCAGGGGACTAGGCCCCCCGAACCTAGCCGCTAACAGGCGGCGGCGGAATTGCAAAGTTCCGAGGGCACGTTAAAAACTATCTATAGTGCAGGGGAGAAGACTGAAGGCCCCCGTGTCTGATGAAGTATGAATAGACATACTGCCGTGGTACCGTCTAGTCGGCGTGGCTGTCGCATGTAAGTGTGCAGGCAGTACGTGGTACGTGGATGACAGTCCACACCTAGCAGAGGGGCGTAAGAGACGACCTCTGTGAACAGGCAAGGCTGGTGAAAACGGTCAAAGTTTCTATACCCATAGCAAAGTGGGATAGGGATCAGACCGTCGGTTCCTAAACGGGTGGTTAATAGCTACTACGGGGTCCTGATTAGATGCAGGACTGGGGATCGCTATCGACTGGGTCACCGGCCGGTCGGGTCGCATACAGCAGTAAGACCAAGAGTGGCTTCCCTGTGGTGGAGCACCTGGGTGGCTTCCCTGTGGTGGAGCGCCTGAGTGGCTTCCCTGTAGTGGAGCGCCTGGGTTGCATCCCTGTAGTGGAGCACCTGAGTGGCGTCCCTGTAGTGGAGCACCTGGGTGACTTCCCTGTAGTGGAGCACATGGGTTGCATCCCTGTAGTGGAGCGCCTGGGTGATGTCCCTGTAGTGGAGCCCATGGCCGCTGCGCTCGGCTCAATGTACAGTCAGGCCACTATAAGCTGAAACCGAATGAGTTAGTAAGCGAGTAGTGCTTTCTGTGATCAGTGTTTTTGAAAAGAAAGCATTGGGAAGCAGGAAAGCTGAATTTCCTTTCACTCAGAGGAGTTTGGGGAAAGGAATTCAGCGGAAAGGGATCTAGCCTGGAGCTGCGCCCCAGACAGCGGGAGGCTCGAAGGATCTAAGTGGGCCAGGCATCGAGGACTACTGACTGCGAGACAGTTGATCTCATTTTGCTGTATACATGGCATAATCAATTTTACAAATTTATTTTAATTATGTACTCTTATATTCTTTTTATACTGCAGGTGTGATGCAGACTGGGCGGCTGGGGAGTGTCGCTGCATCAGAGAAAAGCAGAGGGCGGAGTGGTACTGCTGCCTTTGGAATTGGGTGCGGACCCCTCAGCTGCCCGGCTGCTGAAAAACCTGCAGTGGAACAATCTGATAAGTATATCTTAAAGAAAGGTACCCAGTTATCACACCATATAATTTAACAGCAGTGAAAGGATGGTGGTTTAGTATGGTTACAGCCATACACTAGTATACGTTATGTGGAAGGACCAATGGGCCGTGTGAGCTTAAAAAATGTAGGGAATGATGGAAAAGAGGAGGATTGGAAATATGAACGCTCTCCTGCAGAACTGTAGTATAATGGAATTGGTGATGGTGAGGCTAATAAGCCTCAAAGGGGGGATTGTTGGGAATTATTGTTGGGAATTCCATTAAATCCATTGGTCACCTGTGACAATATGTATTGATTATATTTGAATATGTATCACCTGTAAACTGTATCACCTGTGACAATATGTATTGATAGTATCTGAATATGTATCTATGAAATGTATCATGTGCACCAAAACACAATAAAATATATAAGGTATAATGTTAGAAGCACATAATACACTTTCACAGCAGGTATAATGTGAGCACAAAAGCACATAATGTTAGATCAAATGGAAGCACGCTTTCACAGCAGCGCAACTCTGTTTTTGGGAGATGTGGGAGTGCGGGAGCACCTGGTATTTTTTAAGGGTCTGTTGGAAGGTGGGGGAGCGCCTGGTATTTTCCAAAGGCAGACTAATTAAAATACACTCACACAGTTACACAGAAACGCATAAAAAATAATGAGGAAAGTTTACAAAAATAGAGCAATCATAATGACATGAAGGTATTATTAATTTTCGGTGCTTTCCAGAGTTCAGTTTAAGGTTTCCATCCACAGAAGAGATCAGACAGAGACTGGACATGCGCGGACATGCGCACTGAGGAAACCATCGTGGCTTGAGAAGAGACACCTGATTGGCGAAAGACGGGAGAATGGGATGGACAATCTGATAAGAAACTGTATAAAGATGGACTGTAAACCAAGAATAATTGAGTGTCCCTGCGGAGGAGTGTCCCTGCGGAGGAGTGTCTCCTGCGGAGATGTCATGACCTTGATCGTGCGGTGTATGGGATAAGGTCTGGCATTTTTGATAGTCTCTGCGGGGGCACTACGCTGGACTTTTGTTGTATGTTTGATGAAATAAAGTCTAGCATTCTCTGAGAATTACTGCCTCATTCTCTTTATTTAAACACTTTGAAATTTGAGAGCAAAAGTTGAGAACTCAGAATTTTCTTGAGAACTCTGAAAATCTTGTCGCTTGGAAACCACGACATTTCTGCTGGAGGTTCGACATCGGGGGCATGGCCTTCAATACTTGGTGGACTGGAAGAGGTACTGCCTGAGGAACGTTGTTGGGTTCTGGCCCGGGACATTCTGGACCCCTCTCTCATTACTGACTTTCGTCAGCGGCATCCTGAAATGCCTGCTGGACCGCCTAGAGGTGGTTGTAGGGGGGGAAGGTGGTACTGTCAGTATTTGAATCTGTCTTGTGTGTCTTTACTTAATTTGCGGTTGTATTCGGTTTTGTTTGTGTGTTTTTATTTTTGTTCTCCGTCTCCCCGTCCATGTGCTTTTGTTTTCACTTTCTCATTGTGTCTGCCCCACCTTCTGTATCTCAGCTCTTGATTACCCATGTGTTTCACCTGCCCTGCTGTTCACCTGTTTCACGTATGCTCGTTAGTCAATGTATTTAAGTTTCACTCTGTCTTGTGTTTGTTGCGAGTTCATCACAGTTGCCTGCATTGCTACAAGCCTTTCCTGACCTGTGTTTTGCTAGTTTCTTTGTGTGCTTGATTTCTGTTTTCCTGACTTTTTATTTTGTTTCTTGACTTCGCTTTTTGGATTGTCTTTTTGTACTTTTGCCGTGATCACCTGGTTTTGACTACTGCCTGTTCCTGACTTTGATTCTGCCTTCTCCTCGTGGCTTTTGCCACTAATATACTTTGGTTTATTTTTCTAGTCCTGTCTGCGCTTGAGTCTGTACTGCACCCTGACAGGGAGCTTGGCGGTGACCAGGGCCAGAAGGGATGATGAAATGCATGATCTTGCCTCAGTTAGACACCAGTCAGTTTCTGGGGATTGGAGTCAATAAATTATTTTCTGTATGTTTGCCACCCAGTAGTAAAATATAAAATTAGGGAGAGCCAGTCCGCACTGAGTCCTATGTCTTTGAAGGTATTTTTTGTGTATTCTAGGGCTTTTACCTCTCCATATAAAGGAAGATACAAGCATATCAATTAATTATCCCCGCCAAAGACAAATGAAGGATACTCCATTTCTGCAAATCAGTTTTAAGATCGTCAACCAGAGCTCCAAATTTCTGTTTATGAAGATTCACCAAATCATGGGTAACAATGATTCCTAAATATTCCATTGACATGTAAAAAGGTAGGTTGTTCTGAGGAATTTGGAGATCATTTAAAGGGAAACATACACTTTTTAGCAAGGTTTAATTTATAACCAGAAAATGTGCTGAATCTACGCAGTAATTCTACAATGGCAAGGACCAAAGAGTGGTCAAAAAACACGCAGAGGTTGGAACCGGGAAGGCACAGCAGAAGTACAAAAACATAGTCCAGACTCAGGGTCGTGAGAACACAGGCAGAAGTCAAAACCAGGAAATCAAGAAAGCAGAAACAAAAACCAAAAAGAACAGACAAAGAAAACAAACACGAAAACTAACAGAAACTCGGAAAAAAACAGATACTCTGAAAATACTCAAAAACACAGATGCAAAAATAATGACGCCAATAAAAGAGAAGAACTCACAAAGAATGACTAGG
This sequence comes from Ilyophis sp. 1 JC-2022, assembly GCA_022702515.1. NCBI lineage: Eukaryota > Metazoa > Chordata > Actinopteri > Anguilliformes > Synaphobranchidae > Ilyophis > Ilyophis sp. 1 JC-2022. Next base: position 40,206 of record JAKUDI010000034.1, read on the forward strand.
ATAACTGGGTTAAATACACAGAGGGAGACAGACATAATGGGAATAAAGTGTGCAGAGGCGGGAAGGGGAGATAGTTCACAGGTGAGAACAATGAGGGTAAGAAGGACAAATAACGAGGGTAGACGTAAAACACGGACTGGATCTTCACGTAACACAATGATAACAACAGACCTGGAGTATAACAGGTAACAAGTGCACAGCTCGAAGGGGAGGAATGCGGAAGTGGACACATGTGCAGAGAATGCAAAATCACTAATAGATACAGGGATAGGATAATGAGGGAGAATGACAGCTGCAGGTAGAAACTCAAGATAAATTAGTAATTAGTAATGTTAGTAGAAAATTCTAAATCCCTAATGTTAGTAAGTTAGTGGTTTAGTATCATGTACATGTTAGTAGGTTAGTATTAATTCTAATCTAACAGTACGATTAATATGTTAGTAATATATATATATATATATATATATATATTAAATCGTAAGGAAGAACACAAGATACGAAATACAGAGAAAACCCGAATGTAACAAAATCACCCGAATAGTGCAACGACAAAGACAGGGAGTGGAATCTTGAGGGAACCCGAAACAAAGACAGACAGATGACTCGGACAACCCACGAACAGAGGGGAATGCAATGGTGAATGAAAAATAATAAATCCAGAATAATAATGAAAATAAAAATACAAAACAGACAGAACTCAGACACTCAGAACATAACAATCAGCATACAAAGACAATTTGTGTTCTGACCCCCATCTATGTACCCCACTTGTAGTGGCTGTGGATTTGAGAGGGATTGAGAGGGGTTCTATTGCTAGAGCAAAGAGAAGAGGGCTCAACAGACAAAACCTGCCGTGTACCCCTTGATAATGAGAAATTTTGAAAGTGCATCCCGTTTGTGACCACAGATGCCCTAGGGCAGGGGTCGGCAAGTAAATATGGCCGCGGGCCAAATTAGCGTTATGGTTGCACTCAACGGGCCGGTTGTAACTTTAAGACTATAAATATAACCATACTTGGGATATTCGCGGACCTCGATTGTAATGCAATCAATATTTTTTGTTGACGGGGGGGGGGGGGCAATCGCCTTTATTCTTTTTTACAAATGTACCGCGGGTGTGCGTCCGCTTCCGCGTTTTTCATAGCACACACCACATGTTGGCTATTTCAGCACCACGCATTGTCCACCGACTTATTGCTTCACTACTGTCTGTGCGTGTCATTCACTCTCAACATGGATAAAAGTACAATAAGCATTCTTCAGGTGTGGGTAGATTCTCTATTCGGACATTATAGCCGATACGTGGGACTGTCGATTCGATATTGTACCAAAAAAAAACGTATTTTTTTATTTTTTTTTTAAAGATTTTTTTTTTTTTTTTTTAAATCTCACAATTATCTGGCGGGCCAAATATTATTGCTGGCGGGCCAAAAATGGCCCGCGGGCCGCCTGTTGCCGACCCATGCCCTAGGGGATGTGTATAAAAGCCGGATCCATGCAATAAGGTTGGGTCCAAAACCAAATTTGTTTAAGACCTCAAATAAATATGACCACTCCACCCTGTCAAAAGCCTTCTCCGCATTCCAAAGAAATAACCACTTCTGGGAACTCATCAGATACGGAGGAGTGTACCACACCAAGGAGATGGAGAATATGAGAGAATAAACGTTCCCCAATAAAACTCGTCTGGTCCATAGAAATTATATTTCTCATGATAGGATTCAATCGGGAGGCTAGTATTTTAGCTAAAATTGTAGCATCAATGTTTAACAGCGAGATCGGATGGTAGGACCCACACTCCGAAGGGTCCTTTCCTGGTTTGAGAAACAGTGTAATAGATGCCTCAGTGAGGGTTTGCGGCAAGACTCCCCGGTCCAGACAATCCCAGAACATCTCAAGGAGAAGCGGAGTCAATTTTGATGAGAATTTTTTATAATACTCAATTGGGTAGCCATCTAGACCAGGGGTCTTGCCACTTTGTATCACTATGATTGAGCTGCTAATCTCCTCCGGCCACAAAGGGTGCTCCGTCTCCCCCTCTTGACACAGATTAATTGTGGAAGTGTTCAGACTGTCTAGGAACTCCGGGAGAACCGTCAGCCGGTGCATCCGAGGTATACAGTTCTGAGTAAAAAATTTTAAGGATTTCATTTATTTTAACAGGGTCTACCGTCAGTTGTTAGAAGCATTTCTCATCTGTGAAATAAGTTTAGAGGTAGACTACATTTAAGTTATGGGCTAAAAGCCGCCCTGCTTTTTCGCTGTGTTCATATACAGTCAAGCCGGAAAGTCTGCACTCCCCTTTCACCTTCTCCACGTTTTATTACGTTACAGACATATTCTACAATAGATGTAGTTCATTTGTTGTCTCAAAATTCGACACAAAATAGCCCATAATGACAAAGTGAAAACAGGTTTTTAGACATTTGTGCTCATTTATTAAAAATCAAAATGTAAAATATCATATGTACACAAGAGTGTACACCTTTTGATATGACACCCAAAAGTGAGCTGAGGTGCATTTTGTTTCCACTGATACTGCTTGAGATGTTTTTACAACTTAATTGGAGTCCACCTGTGATAAATTAAATTGATTGGACATGATTGGGGATTGCCAACACCTGCCTATATAAGGTCCCACAGTTGACAGTGCATATCAGAGAAAACTCCAAGCCATGGGGTCAAAGGAATTATCTGCAGACCTGAGAAACAGGATTGTGTCAAGGCATAGATCTGGAGAAGGGTACGGAAAAATTTCTGCAGCTTTACAGGTCCCAAAGAGCACAGTGGCCACCATCATTCGTAAATGGAAGAAGTTTGGAACCACCAAAAATCTTCCTAGACTTGGCCGCCCGGCCAAACTGGGCAATCGGGGAAGACGGGGCTTGGCAAGGGAGGTGAGCTGGAACCCGAGGGTTACTCTGACAGAGCTCCAGCGTATCTTTGTGGAGATGGGAGAACCTTTCAGAAGATCAACCATCCAGGCAGCACTCCCCACACCCTCCCTTGAAAGTAAGAGGAATAGGCATATGTAACACCCTAATGGAAGCAGCAAAAATTTGGAACATTTACAAATTATCTTCATTTACTAGTTCAATGTGTAAGCAGCACTAATAAATAAAGTTCATTTGGGTTTAAATGCATGGACAAATATTATGGGAGTACATAAAATATGATTTATCCTGCGCTTTGAGAGCCTTGTTCTGAAGGCGCAATATAAATAAAGTTATTATTATTATTATATCATGTAATATAATATTTACCATTTGGTGGGCATAGGGGGCAGGGCTAACTATTTGCTGTATGGAGAAAGTAGCACACACTCACAAATATTCATTTCAACTGTCCGTGGTGATATAAGTAACACATTTGAATTAGGAAATTTATGGTATAGTGTATATAGTGTACCTGATCATACAACCTACCTACAACCTTCTACCATTTTGTGTCCAATTTGAACAGCCTGCTTTTACATCTGACAAACATTAACTTGTGTTTTTGTCAACAAAAATGTGTTTTTTTAGACTCAGAGTTATTGTTGTCCAAAACGAGACTAAAATGCCATGTTTTTGTTGACTAAAATTAGAAAAACATGTCTATAGAATTGTTGTGGCCTAAAACTAGACCCTATGTGCATAGCTATTGATGACTAAAAGGAGATGAAAATGTCCAGATAGTTTTTTGTCAGCTAAACTAAACTATGAAAGATAAAATTGACTAAATTGATTAAAACTCATTTGCACTTTCGTCACATGACTAAAACGAAAAAAAGTCAAACAGTTTAAAACACTGCCAAAATTAACACTGGTTGAAAGTAAATTGTACTGTGTTTGAAGTCCCAACCTCTCCTTATTTAATTTGGGTGAAGAAGACGCACAGTATTGACGGTCCAATTGCGTCATAGAATTTATGAGTCGATCTTGATCCTTTTCCCTATTTCTTTTTAATATTGCCAAATAAGATATAATTTCTCCCCTCAATGTAGCTTTAAGTGTTTCCCAACGTAAAGAGGGGGATGTTGAATCCGTCTTGTTTGTCATAAGGAAGTTATCAATTGTCCTTGATACCCTTGAACAAAAAGTTTTATCTGCTAGTAATGTGGAGTCCAGCCTCCAGGGAGAGCGCCCCATTTAATTCTGGCTACGGTTACACTTCAATGCGACTTCTATGTGACTTCTGGCATCCGATATCGCTAGGCTGCATTACGTGACAGGTCTGGACGCACACAAATCGGATTTTGTCCTCATTGGGATCGGATCTGCCAAACCACTTGGCGAGGTGGCCGAACACACTTTGAGATCGGAATTGCTTGTAGTGTGGACGAAATCTGACTTCTCAAAACGCATTCAATGGAAAAATGTCATTAAACTCGCCCACATTTTAGGCTCAGGGAGAGGAGAACGCCACACAGAACTGTTCTGTGGTATGCTGGCAGTAAAGACGAGGCTGTAGCTGTTCATAAATGTGATTGAATGTGTGCTTTCACATGTGGAAATTGAGCAACCAGTCGGAATCCGTAAAATTATGCACAATATGGTTCCACCAGTGCTGGCTACATTCGCGAACCCATAAACAGCTGTTGCAGGCATTAATAGCATGCCTCCGCTGCTGCCTCCTGATCAATGCACGCCTTGTGCAGGCCCTACCTCGACTTCACAATCTGAAAACATTTTAAAGAAGCACAACCTCACAAACACCAAACGCCATTTTCCAGGAAGTGTATAGCTAGTATTTAAATATTGCGCAGGGGAAATTCAAACTGCGATCTGATCACAGGAGGTCACATTGAACTGTTAAGTATGGATGCAACTCAATCTGACCTGGTGTGATTGGATGTTGGAATTCCGATTCCAGAAGTCACATGAAGTGACTTGTGTAACCGTAACCTAAGAGAAAAGGAAATGTCTAGCAATACAGGTGAGTGCTCGGATTCAACTATGGCTGAATATTTTATGTTCATAACTGAATGGAGGGACCTGTCTATGAAAAAATGATCTATTCTAGAATATGTGTGATGTACATGGAAGAAAATTGAGAACTTTTTGTTGTAAGGAAAAAGAAAGCACCAGAGGTCAATGCATCCAACCTGGCTCATAAGTGAGAATAATTTTAGGATAATAACATTGCTTTGAACAGCTTATGGCCCTGAACTGACACTGCATCCTACATCGAGCTACAGTGTGCATGAACAGAAAGATTGAAGTAAGTTGTTAATAATATCGTAATATATCGTATCACATATACTATTATACTATTGCATTGTGTGTTCCAAGAAAAGAAAGATATGGGGCTCTATCTTGACAATCTTGGCGCATCATCTAAAACGCTAGTCGCAAGTGCATTTAGGGAGTGTCCAAGTCCACATTTGCTAGGTAGATGGCGCGTTATTTGAGCGCTAAGTAAGGCGCAAAGTGCTAACAGGCTGAACCTAGGCTCTTCATTAATTATAGGTGTGTCTTGGGTGTAACATGTAATAAACCTGTCATGGTTTCTCAGCCTGCTCTTCTCTTGTTGACCACTTGCCTGAGGAGCGCTCGTGTGGCGTCTCTTCTCATTGTTTTCTTTGTCATGTGTTTGGGTTTTTTACTCAGTGTGTTCACCTGTTCTGTATTTCCGGTCATTATTTAAACCTTGCGTCACCTCTGTTAGACGCTTCCATATTGCCAATCTTTTGACAAGGAAAGCCGGTAATTTACGGTTTATTCCGGACATTAAGCGTCGACCGTATCACCTCAACGTGTTGTGGTTCCACGGGACAAGGGTGCATGTGTTCAAGAGTTTGCTAGAAACTTAGATTAGGTTAGTCGTTTCTATCCTGTCTCCTTTTTTCACCCCTGTCTTCTGTCTTTGACAGATTGTCTTCGCTGTCTCTATTACCTCTTGTTTATGTGTTTCGGCTCCCTCGTTGTGAGCTATAGGGTTTTTCTTTGTTGTTTGTATTAATATCTAGTTAAGAGTTTTTCGCCCTATTCGGGTCGCTTTGAGTTGGTAGCGGTATCTCTCTTTGTGAGGAGAGTTATTATTTTACGGTACGATTATCATTCCCTGTTTGCGGATTTTCCCCTCCGCTTTTTGGTGTTCAGTCGAGCACTCTTTGAACCCCTACTGTTGCATCTGGTCTTTCGTTCCTACGCTACCCCTGACAGAATATGGAAGCCATTAGGGAGGTACCAGCGACGGTAGCTAATCTGGGGCAAGTCCTCACAGCGCAGGAGGCAGCTATCTCCGGCCATGAGGAGGGCATTAGGGCTCTTCAAGCCTCCGTTCAAACCCTACACATCCAGCAGTCGCAGTTCGCCAGCCAGCTACGTTATCAGGGAGACGGGCTGCGGGAATTTGTGGACAGCATTCGCACATTGACGTCTACCATTACGTTCACTTCCGTTACTTTACCTTCAGCTCCTGTAGCACAAGCACCCAGTTCAGCTGCACTGGCTCCTTCTCATCCCGCAGTTATTCCCGTCCAACGCGAGCTCAGGGAGCCTAAATTACAGCTCCCGCTTCGCTATGGAGGGGAGACGGGGAGGTGTAGGGGGTTTTTGTCGCAGTGTTTGATTTTTTTTAAATCCCAACCTTCTCGTTTTTCCACCCAGGAGGCTCGGGTTTCATTTACTCTCTCTCTCTTAACAGGTATGGCTCTCGCTTGGGCGGACCCCTTAATTAGAGCAGATTCTCCCGTGATGGCCACTATGGAGGGGTTGGTGGAGGAGATGGCATCGGTCTTCGACCATGACGTCTCCGGTCAGGAGGCGGCTATGTGACTGACCTATCTTCGTCAGGGTTCCGACACGGTGGCATCATTTTCTATTGCCTTTCGAGCACTCGCAGGGGAGACTGGATGGCCTGGATACCATATCGTGTATGGTGCGCCGGTGGAAGGTCGCACTGACAATGGCTCCGCATTCAACTTGTAGCTTTTTGCTTATTATTATTTGTATTGTTTTATATTTTTGTACATACTACACTGTCACTCATACAGTATGATCGACAAGCACTTTTGGAAGTTCGTTCGTCACTGGACACAGACTTTTTCTCAACTTACTGGAGTACGTGCTGTGATTCCTTTGTCCTGCCGCCATTGTGTTTACCAATACGCCGACGGAGGAGAAAGAGAAGAGGCAAACGTGCCGGCGGATAAAACGCGCGCACTAGAGGACCTTAACGGAGTAATAAATGGACTAGAGAACGCTCACCTTGAGGCAGCTTCTATTGTTGTTGGCGACTTCAACAGGGCTAATATGAGGAAAGTATTGCCTAAATATCACCAGCATATTAACTTTCCTACCCGTGGTGATCAGACTCTTGACCATTGTTATTCTCAACTACGGGACAGCTATAAACCCCTCCCCCGCCCTGCCTTTGGTAAGGCGGATCACACCTCCATTCTTCTCCTCCCAACCTACAGACAACGTCTAAAACAGGAAAAACCGGTTTTTCGAGCAGTTCAACGCTGGAGTGAGGAATCCATTGCCACTCTGCAGGACTGTTTTGAAACCACAGACTGGCAGATGTTCTGTGTTGCAGCTGATGGGGACATTGATGAATACACAGACTCTGTCTCAGCCTACATCTCCAAGTGCATAGATGACGTTGTCCCAAGAGTCAATGTTAGGACTTTCCCCAGTCAAAAGCCCTGGGTTAATGGTGATGTCCGTGCTAAGCTCAGAGCACGGTCTTCTGCCTATAGATCTGGGGACCTGGAGGCCTTGAGGAAGTCCAGATATGACCTACGGAAAACCATCAGAGATGCAAAAAGAGCCTACAGGGACAAGTTGGAGTCCAACTACCACAATTCCGACCCCAGACGCATGTGGTGTGGACTGCGCTCCATCACAGACTACAAAGGGATAAATAGCAGTGATGCCCAGCCCGCCGCCTCTCTTCCCGACGAGCTCAACACCTTTTACGCACGGTTTGAGGTGAGCAACACCATCCCTTTTGTAAAACTAGCTGACGACCAGGATGACTGCACTCTGTACATATCTATGGCTGACGTGAGGAGAGCTTTTAAAAGGGTAAACCCTCGGAAGTCACCAGGGCCAGATGGCATTCCAGGCCGTGCCCTCAGAGCGTGCGCCGACCAGCTAGCGGAGGTATTCACCTCTATATTCAACCTCTCCCTGAAACAGTCTGCAGTCCCCACCTGCTTCAAACAGACAACCATTGTCCCCGTACCAAAAAAACCTTCCATCACCTGCCTGAATGACTACCCCCCTGTAGCACTGACCTCCATCATCATGAAGTGCTTCGAGCGGTTAGTCAGAACCCACATTTGCTCCTCCCTTCTTGACACCTTGGACCCCCTTCAATTCGCATACCGTCCCAACAGATCTACGGACGACGCCATCACTCTGACAGTGCACACCGCCCTCTCCCACCTGGATAAGGGTAACACATACGTGAGGATGCTGTTTATAGACTACAGCTCAGCATTCAACACAATTGTGCCTGCTAAGCTCATTCCCAAGCTCAGGATCCTGGGTCTTAACACCTCCCTTTGCAACTGGATCCTGGACTTCGTGACGGGCAGACCCCAGGTGGTGAGAATGGGTAACCGCTTCTCCTCTGCACTGACCCTGAGCACCGGAGCCCCCCAGGGCTGCGTACTCAGTCCCCTCCTGTACGCCCTGTTCACACATGACTGTGTGGCCACGCGCAGCTCCAACGCCATCCTTAAGTTTGCAGACGACACCACCATCCTGGGTCTCATCTCCAACAACGATGAGACCGCCTACAGAGAGGAGGTCAGCATCTTAGCAACATGGTGCCAGGACAACAACCTCTCTCTCAACGTCTGCAAGACTAAGGAGATTATCGTGGACTTCAGGAAGCGACAGGGGGGGGGTCACGCCCCCATTCACATCGATGGAGCTGAAGTGGAGAGAGTCTCCTGCTTCAAGTTCCTCGGTGTGTTCATCAGTGATGACCTCTCCTGGTCCAGGCAATCGGTCGCGGCAGTAAAAACTGCCCAAAAGCGCCTATACTTCCTGAGGAGACTCAAGAAGTTTGGCATGTCTGCCAAAACTCTCACTAACTTTTACAGGTGCACCATTGAGAGTATTCTCACTGGCTGCATTACTGCCTGGTACGGCAGCTGCTCCGCTGCTGATCACAAGGCCCTTCAGAGGGTGGTGAAGACAGCGGAGCGCATAATTGGCTGCCACCTCCCCTCTGTGCAAGGCATCTACCACACACGATGCCTGAAGAAAGCACAGAAAATCATAAAAGACTACAGCCACCCAGGCTATGGACTGTTCTCGCTGCTGCCGTCTGGTAGACGTTACCGGAGCATTCGGGCACGGACTACCAGACTCACAAACAGTTTTTCCCCCAGGCCATCAGGCTTCTCAACCAGCAACATTAATCTCATTCATCTCACCTCATTGTATGCTCTAGGCACTTCTTATGTACATTCAATGTACATCACCTTAATTTAATTTAATTTATTGTACATGTCTATCGGCACCTCCACACTTTATATTTAATACTCCTACTCCTACTGTCCATATCTGGAACTGCTGCTAGTGTTTTACTGCTATGTATATTTATATTTATGTTATTCTTGCCCTTATTTGACCCTTTTAACAATTTAATATATATATATATATATTTTTTTTTAATGCCTACTACATAGTTGTTGCTTGCCATGTCCTAAGAATTTCATTGTTCAGAATGACCTTGTGTTATACTGTGCACTTGATAAATAAAAACACTTTGACTTTGACTTGAAGGGCCGCTCAGCGCTCTTTTTATTAAAGCACTCTCCGATCCCGTTAGAGATGCCCTGTCTGCGCTCGAACCGCCCGTTTCGTTCGGTGCGTTAGTATCTACGGCTATCAGAATTGACAATCGTATTAGAGAGAGGGAGAGAGAGAGAGGTACTGGGCCACGCAGTGGTCGGTTCTCTGTTTGTGTACCCTGACCTGTGGTTGCTCCGGTCTCCTCGTTTTCTATCCTGTCTCTTTTTTTCACCCCTGTCTTCTGTCTTTGACAGATTGTCTTCGCTGTCTCTATTACCTCTTGTGTATGTGTTTCGGCTCCCTCGTTGTGAGCTATAGGGTTTTTCTTTGTTGTTTGTATTAATATCTAGTTAAGAGTTGTTTGCCCTATTCGGGTCGCTTTGAGTTGGTAGCGGTATCTCTCTTTGTGAGGAGAGTTATTATTTTACGGTACATTTACCATTCCCTGTTTGCGGATTTTCCCCTCCGCTTTTTGGTGTTCAGTCGAGCACTCTTTGAACCCCTACTGTCGCGTCTGGTCCTTCGTTCCTACGCTACCCCTGACAAAACCAATCAAAATGTCATATCGCATTCCCTTTAAAAGCCTGCTTTTCCACCTTGGCAGATTACTTATATGATGTTGAAACCGACATGCTCGTGCGTGTGTAGTTTGAGCAAGGAATAAGCTATTTGGATCAATAGTGTGATTAATTTTATTCGGAATAACCATTGTGACACGTTTTGATATAGACAATAATAATTTTTAACATTGGGGTTTAACACCGGCACGGGTTCCTAGTAATTCCTGACAGTGCTGTTATTTTAGAAAATATATGCGGTTAAATTTCATTAAAAGCACCTGCACCAGCTGAGAATAAGCTTACAATGGCTTCCGTCTCACCTTAGAAAATGCCTGCTTGTTTAACAAATTTCATTTGATTATGCAATGAAGCATTGTCAAACATCAATTCAATGAGGCTGTTCTCATGAAGTTCTCAAAGTTCAAGCTTCTTCCTAAGTTCATTACCTGCATTCTAATATTGATTAATAACATAAATACCGTTATTTTGCCTTAATGATGACACTAAATACAATAAAACTGTCAGGTTGGCAACCCATACATTCACGCATATTTCCCTTTATTTTATAATATCCTGCTTATGAAAAAGTTAAACCAACGCTTTAAACCAATGTGAAAAGTGCGATATACAGCAGGTGAAACAGACCTGCTCCTGCATGAAGTTAAAGCGTACATGCAGAGAATGGCATGAGAGTATGGAAACCTGGTCACTGTAATTTAAAAAATGTGTAAAAAAAGAATAAGGTTAAATTCAGTTAAACAGGTGAAATTTAAATGAATCCCCGTTTTAAACCGTAGGCTATCGAAAATACCTTATGCACAGGGAATCCCAACTGGAGTCATGCTATCTGCGTTTTTGTGATTCTTGGTCAAGCTATCCTCAGTTAAAAATGTTAGTGTGCATTCATATGTAATATTGCGGTAGCACATGCAACTGGGTGGAAGAGAAGTCGGAAACATTGCTTCTTGTATGGTTGACATTTTACTGCGTAGTGTTTTAATAAACCCTTTGTGAAAGTTTGAAGCATGTAAATGCCTAATTGGGTTATGTCAAATTCGATTGACAGTTTATAGAAGATCTGTCCAAAGTGACACTATATTATTATACAAAAAGGTCTTAGCTACCAGATGGGTGATTCTGGAGGCATTGTACTGTGTGTTTTTTTAATTTATTTTTTATTAACCCTTTGTGACTCTCATTCAGTTATATCAAATTTGATTGACAGTTTATGATAATTCAGCAAAGGTCTGTCCAAAGTGACACTATATTGTCATACAAAAAGGAGTTAGCTACCAGTTGAATGAGTCTGGAAACATTTTACTGTGTATTTTTCTAATAAACCCTTTGTGACTGTGTGATGCATGTAAATGCCTCATTCGGTTACGTCAAATTTGATAGACAGTTTATAAGAATTCATCAAAGGTCTGTCCAAAGTGACACTATATTATCATAGACAACATCCTCCCCTAAAAGATGGGTGAGTCTGGAAACAATTTTACTGTGTAGTTTTTCAATTAACCCTTTGTGTAAGTGTAATGCATGTAAATGCCTCATTTGGTTCTGTCAACTTTGATTGACAGTTTATACGAATTGATCAAAGGTCTGTCCAAAGTGACACTATATTATCATACAACCAGAACTTAGCTAGCAGATGGGTGAGTCTGGAGACAATTTTACTGTGTAGTTTTTCAATTAATCCTTTGGGAACATACGGTTATGTCAAGTTTGATTGACCGTTTATACAAATTGGTAGGTCTGTCCGAACTGACACAGGATTATAATAGACAACTTCCTCAGCTACCAGATGGGTGATTCTGGAGGCATTTTACTGTGCAATTTTTAAATTAATGCTTTGTCTGATGCATTTTACATGCCGGAGTTATTTGCCCAGCGCACAACTTCACCTGGAGGATCAGGGACAGGGTGGGAAATTAACAAATGCGGGTAGATTTCAGAATTGTCTGGTAAATGTATCAAACCTTCCCGCCACAGTGACGTGTAGCAAAGTGAATACAAGAAAAATAATAACTTCGGTAAAAAACTATTTCTTTCTCCGATTCGCAAAATATGAGACAGAAAAAAGCGCCTGCTAGAATATCCCGAGGTGAGCAGAATTGCTCCAAAGAATCATGTTAAAAGTGTGACTGTGCGGAATGTGTTTATAACTACCTGGGATGCTCAAATGTGACCATCGCAGGGATAGAAGGCCAAGATTCTGCACTTTTGTAAGTCATTGAGCAACAAAAGTAGGTTTTGATATGTTCATAATTTATTTGATTAATTTTATTAATTCACACTGGGCATAGGAAAAAACTAAACATAGAACAATGTGTTGTGCAGTGCATCTTCAGTGCGCCTCAAGCGTCTGCCACAGCGTCCGTGGGGATTCCCCCCTCGCTGTCTCTCTCGCTGAGAGAGGCCATGCACCAGCAGCTCCCCGGAGGGTCTGGGTCCGGCAAACCCCATCTAGCAGCAGCACCCCGGAGGGTCTGGGTCCGGCAAACATCATCCACCAGCAGCACCCCGGAGGGTCTGGGTCCGGCAAACATCATCCACCAGCAGCACCCCGGAGGGTCTGGGTCTGGCAAACCCCATCCACCAGCAACAATTTTTATATGGGTGCAGTCAATGACTCCAACAACTCTTGGTTTGTGGCTCGTTTGATACCTCAGACCCTTGATGACTTACAGCCATTTTACCAATCATGTATTCCATACTGTACCAGCGTAATTTACAGCTAAATCTAGTCCTACCCCCCAATTCCCATAGAGATCCATTCAAATGCAGAGACATTATAGTATCGCTTGTAAGAGTATCAGAAAATAAGATATCTAGAGTCTTTTGATGTCGTTGGGTCACAGACTTCAGGAAGTCATGGCATGCAAAAGATATGCGACCAAAATTATAATTTTTTTCTTTACAGGCACAGTCAACTTTACAGTCAATCTGTCTGTAAACAATTGTTGAAAAAATTACTTGTGTCATGCACAAAGTATATGTCCTAACTGACTTGTCAACACTATAGTTTGCTAACATAAAATTTGTGGAGCGGTTAAAAATAAGTTTTAATGACTTCAACCTAAGTGTATGTAAACTTCCGACTGTACAGGTGCAGCTCAAAAAATTAGAATATCGTGAAAAAGTTCAATATTTTTTGTCACTCATTTCAGAAAGTGAAACTCATATATTATATAGATTCATTACACATAGAGTGAAATATTTCAAGCCTTTATTTCTTGTAATTTTGATGATTATGGCTTACAGCGAATGAAAACCCAAATTCAGTGTCTCAGAAAATTATAATATTTTGCTTTAACATATTTTTAAAGTATCATATTTAATATTTGGTCGCATATCCTTTGCATGCTGTTACTTCCTGAAGTCTGTGACCAATCAACATCAAAAGACTCTCGATATCTTATTTTCAGGTACTGTTACAAGCGATACTATAACCTCTCTGCATTTGAACTGATCTCTATGGGAATTGGGGGGTGAGACTAGATTCAGCTGTAAATTACGCTGGTACAGTATGGAACACATGACTGGCGAAATGGCTGTATGTCATCAAGGGTCTAAGGTATCAAATGAGCCCCAAACCATCACTCTGCGGCCAGATATGGAGTAGATGTGGATGGATCCCTTTATGGGTTGTTTCTCCTGACTTTTTTCCCCATAGAGTTCTATAGGAAAATGAGTCAGGGGAAATAACCCTTGCAGTGATCCATCCACATCTACTCCATATCTGGCCGATATTCAAATTTTTTGAGCTGCACCTGTATATAGATTTAAACATTTAACATAACACATAAACAATTAAACATATCAACGTATACAACACTATATACACTCATTCATAAGTGCTTACAATACAATAAACAATTGCAAATTTACTGCACCACGTTCCACCTAATTTAGCAGTTTTGGGAAATGTAACAGTGATGGGACCTTTTTTGGAATTGGACTGTGTTGGTGGACTCAATAGAGGAGGAGAGGAAGGCACAGAAGGGATGGAAGATAAGTCGATTTTCTGATTGGATCAGGTTTTTTTTTTTTTTTTTTTTTTGTATCTGCCAGTATTATTTTGTATTAGACCGTCTTGCATTGTGGGCAGTGCCATTCCTCCTCAGAATTTATGGAATACAGAAGTGGGGTGAACCATCCCTTGCAGTCATTGCACTGTACCATCAGTTCTTGATTGTGTGCAGTTCTGTACACACAGTACACATCAACATTGTGCTGACTTGTCAGTTCTTCCTCCTGTTCTTTCTGTTTGCAGGGAAATCTTGGGGAAAATCCAGGTTTGCTCTAATGTTCTTCTCTTGGAATTCACATTGCTCTGGCCTAATACCTTGGCAGATGACCTCAGCAAAGGCCAGAGCAAACAGGCCACAGGTGCTCCCAGACCTTTGTCGCTGTACTGCAGGCTTCAGCAATGTGAAAGGCCTTAACATCCACGACAGTGCATGTTCTGTGGTAGAGCTGTAGGTCTTTGTTCTCTGGCTGTCATAGATGGACAGCTCATTTTGTCCACAGAATGCATTGCTTGCTGTCACACAATGATTGTCATAAACATTGAGGACAAATCTTCCCTGTGGAGTTTCTACTATTCCTCCATGGCGAAGACTTTGGAACAGTAGCACTGATTGAAATCCGCTCAACTGACAGGTAATATGAGGCCAAATCAATGTCGTCACTTGTAAGCCTGTAATTATAGTGTAAAATACTGGTCACGCTTGAGATCTTTTGGAGCCCTCCGAATTCTGTTAAGAGGAATTTCTTCTGTTGGAAAAACATTTTGCCATGCAGGTCCATTCGTCTTTTCAGACTTCCTTGTAAGTTGGGATACCTGACTTTTATTGCTTCTGGGCCGGGCATTCTTTACGTTCTTGCCAGGAAAAATCTGATTGAATGCAAAACCATGGGACACATTCTTTAAATGTAAGTGCATTGACAGGATCATAACAAAACAATACACATGATAAATGAATAATTGTAACATGAAATGCATGAACATTTAATACATTCTAATATACATTTTAGAAACATGTCATGTACAGTATCTCTGTCAAGTTAATTAGTTGGCGCAAACGGGATGTGGAACAGTAAGCATGACTTCTCCAAGGTCCAGATTTCAAATGTAGCTACTGTATGCACCATATTTCCACATACCTGTCATTACAAATAAATTTTTATTATTTATTTTAATTTTATTATTTATTTTAATTTTATTATTTACATTTTTTTATTTTATTATATTATTTATAATTTTGCGCCCAGCTGAGGGTGAGTATCTAATTCCCACCCAAATTTGGAATGGCCAATCGTATGCAACCGCAGCCGAATATATTGCACGAACCCCACTGCCAATTCGGGAGAGTATAGACATCCACGGTTCTACTCCAAAACACGTGGTGTTTTCAGCTGCTTCTTTTTACACCATAGACTACAACTAAACTTTCATAGACTCAGAGGAGAGACCTTCCAAATGTACAGTTTTGATTCAGATTAATTAAAAACTAAATTGGAAACATGTATGCTCCAAGTTCATTCTGCATTTACTTGTATTGCAATTAGCCTTCTGTCAGAGTTCAAATTAATAATCAAGTGGTTCCATGTGATGGAAATGTAATCCTACCTCTTTAAAATCAGGTGCAGTGGCAGTTGCCTTGTTCTGTATGCCCTTTGAAATTTTGGTTGTTGAAATCTATAAGAAAAAAAGCACAGTATTTTTTTTTTGATGTTCAGACATTTAGATTAACGTGTCATTCAAGGATAATTATCCTTATGACCATTAATTTGTTTGTGGTAATGTTATTCTTTGGGAGAGTGCACACATGCCACACACGCGCGCGGAGGAGACCCAATCATATGCGCACGCAGTCTTTTCTTTTATTATTTTACTTTATTGACATTATTTCAACAATACGCAAAACAATAGATAGCACACTAAATACGCCACAACTAAGATACACCATGTCAACTATATACACTGCTCAAAAACCTGAACACCTAATCATCACAGTATAACACCAAATCAATTAAAACCAAACCGATCATGCTGGATGATGTTGCAGGCAGCATAACATTCATCACATTCTCCAGACTCTTTCACGTCTGTCACATGTGCTCAGTGTGAACCTGCTCTCATCTGTGACGAGAACAGGGCGGCAATGGCAAACCTGCCAATTCTGGTGTTCTCTGGCAAATGCCAATCGAGCTGCACGGTGCTGGGCTGTGAGCACAGGTCCCACTACAGGACGTCGGGCCCTGTTTTGTCAGAAACATGCACACGAGTAACCCACTGGAGGTCATTTTGTAGGGCTCTGGCAGTGCTCCTCCTGTTCCTCCTCACACAAAGGAGCAGATACCGGTCCTGCCGCTGGGTTGTTGCCCTTCTACGGCCCTGTCCAGCTCTCCTCGTGTAATGGCCCGTCTCTTGGTATTTCCTCCACGCTCTTGAGACTGTGCTGGGAGACACAGCAAACCTTCTTGCCACGGTACGTATGGATGTGCCATCCTGGAGGAGCTGGACTACCTGTGCAACCTGAATGGGCTGCAGGTACCTCATGCTACCAGTAGTGACAAGGGCACTAGCAAAATGCTAAACTAGAGAAAAATCTGAAAAAGCAGGTGAAATTGATTCACAATCATTTATGCTTCCTAACTGGATAGATCGATATCCCAGAAGTTTAATTGATTTGGTGTTATACTGTGTTGATTAAGTGTTCCCTTAATTTCTTTGAGCAGTGTAGTTAACATATATGCACAGTGCATGGGATCATTTAGAATCGTAGGCTATGCACCATGTGTTATATTCTGTATATCTGTCTGTTTGTATTAGTATTGTTCATATCATCATTGCATTTCCCTCTGTTCGTGGGTTGTCCGAGTCTCATCTGTGTGTTTGTTTACCCAGTCTCGTGCATGCACTATTCGGGTGACTTCGGGAGTTTTCATGGGTTAATGCTGTATTTCCGAAGTTTCGTTTTCTGCTACTTCCTGATTTCCTTTCCGTGTAATTGTATAGATTACTAACTCGCGCTAACAATCACTCGGGTGCTTTATTAGTTACGTGCACTTACTAAACCAATTAACATAGATGTATACTAACAACTGTCTGTCTTATAGTTTACCTAATGTGTTAACCTCACGTCGTTTGTTAATCCTCCCTTTCCTATGTG
Organism: Ilyophis sp. 1 JC-2022; assembly: GCA_022702515.1. Taxonomy (NCBI): domain Eukaryota; kingdom Metazoa; phylum Chordata; class Actinopteri; order Anguilliformes; family Synaphobranchidae; genus Ilyophis; species Ilyophis sp. 1 JC-2022. The sequence continues at coordinate 57,687 of JAKUDI010000034.1, forward strand.
TATATAAGACCCACTATTCTGTTTGTTCCCCGTCAGAACGTTGATCACTTTTCCTGAGCCTGTTATCATAAAGCCAGAGATTAGCTGAAATTCCCGAGACACCCTTTGTTTTTGATTCCGATTTAGCCTAGCCCTTTTCTGTACTTTAGCCCTTTGATTTCCTGGTTTCGACTTTCTTTTGTGTTTACCTACGTTTGATTAGCCTAGCCCTTTTGTACCTTAGCCCTTTGATTTCCGGTTTTGACCTTTGCTTGTTTTTCTGACTTTGATTTTGGATCTCGTTTGGAAATTCTTGATTGCCTGGCTTTTGACACTGGACTGGAATTAAACAACGTTTCTGCATTATCCTTGTCTGCATTTGGGTCTCTGAGTCTGGAACATAACACTATGTATGCAATAAATTCAAATTAAATAAAAATAAATTAAGGGAGAATGAGCAGCAACAATAAATACATTTTTGTTACATGTCTGCATGGGAATACTTCGGGACTGATTATTCATTTCCTACAGGTGCACTCCCCACTTTTTTAAGCTCCGTTTCCCCGGGCTCTACGCTTTTGTGTCATTTTTTGCCATTACAAGCCAGGGTTCGGTATAGAAATTCGGCAACCACTTATCTCTTTCTGCTATTTGCTTAAAGAATTACGAGGAACTTGCCTTTAAGTCGTGCATTTAGAGAAACCTGTGTAGGTGAACTGGGGCGAGGGTGGGAACCTCATCTTCCTCTGGGGTCCCCAGTGTGCGCCGCATTGTTTGTTAATGCCAGCCCGCTCTGGGTGGTTGCGAGTTCGGGCCAGATTCTGATTCACTCAGCGAAGACGAGGAAGCTAGGTTCCCACCCGATCAAGTGGGGTTCTCCCCGTTCTCTGTGGACGGAGCGGAGAGTTTGGCCTGGGATTTTCTGGCTGGTGGACGATTTGTCCATGGAGGAATTTTCTCTGGCTCATTTGCGACTCCGTGCCTCTTTTTACCTCTGGTTTGGATAATGCAGAAATAACAAGAGCACTCGCCTTTCCCTTACCTGTGAACATACCCTATGCGGACCTAGTGGAGGTATTTAGTAAACAGCGTGCTACTACCTTGCCACCCCATCGACCCTATGACTGTGTGATTGAATTATATCCTGGCACAATACCTCCTAGGGGTTCGCTTTACTCTCTGTATATGCCCGAAAGCACCGCCATAAAAAAATATATAAAGGAAGCTTTGGAAAATGGCTTCATTAGACCCTCTACCTCTCCTTTCTTTTTTGTCGAGGATGGTGGGCTGAGATCTTGTATTGATTATAGGGGGCTAAACAATATGACCGTCAAGAACCGTTACCCGTTATCCCCTAATAAACTCCGCTTTTGAACATCTCCAGGGGGCATTTATTTTTACTAAGCTAATAGTAAAATGAGCGGGAGATGAGCGGAAGACTGCTTTTAATACTCATAGTGGGCACTACGGGTGATGCAGTTCAAGCTCACTAGCTCTTTCGGGGGTTAATTAATGATGTGCTCAGGGAGATGTTGGAAAAATTTGTGTTTGTTTATTTGGACAATATTTTGGTTTTCTCCACTAATCGTGCTAATCTCACATTGGGCATGTCAGACAAGTTCTTGAGGCCCTGCTTAAGGCTCAGTTGTACGCTAAGGCAGAGCAGTGTGTCCTCCACTTGGATTTGGTTTCCTTCTTGATTCATTGTTTCAGAGGGAAATGTCCTAATGGACCCCAGAAAAAATCAGTAAAACAGGTTCAGCCTTTTATGGGGTTTGCAAATTTTTACTGGCGCTTTATTCATAGTTTTAGCGCACAGTGCTGACTAAGAAAACAGCTCCTACGTGATTTCAGTGGACTCCCAAAGCGGAGGCCGCCTTCACTGAGTTAAAAAAATTATTTTGCTCAGAGCATATCCTCATCACTCCTAACCCCTTGCTCCCCTTTGTGGTCGAAGTAGATGCCTCTGAGTTGGGAGTGGGAGTTATTTTTCCCCAATGCTCACCCCATGACTAAAAAGTGCACCCGTGTGCCTACTTGGCTAAAAACCTATTGGATATTACTCAAGAAAACTTGACTCTGTAACTAGAGGATTGCCAGCCTGTTTGCGAGCTGTAGCAGCTGCAACAGAAGCTGTAATTTCAGTACATGACATAGTAGTATACTCTTCCCTGACTGGCTATATTTCCTATGCTGTTCACGCTCTGTTATTACAGGCTAAGACAGCACCCCTAACTCCTGCCAGGCTACTGCATTGGCATGGAGTGTTGCTGGCACCACTCTTAATCCTGCTATTTGCTTCCCACAGGAGGAGAAGGAGAACTACATGAGCATATTGTGGAAACAGTATTAAAATACATTGGGATTTTGACCTGACGAACCCTGAGTTGTAAGAAAATTATTTTGTCTCCATTGATGACTAATAGAAAATCTACGACAGTAGCTATAAATATGTTAATGAAACCAAATATCTTACCTGTAGGCTATATGCAGCTACCACTGTGTTATGATTAACCCTGAAGAGATGATCTTGTTACGTTTCGCCAAAGTCCCGTACAGTCGACATTTGCACAGTGACCTATTGCATTTAGGGCTTAAATAGTGTACGTTGCTGTTCTTATATAAAAACACACACGGAGCTTTTGTACCTACCTTTAAAAAAAATAAAAATAAATACACGAATTTTTTATTTCTGTTTTAGAGTGTTGTTTATTTATTTTTCTATTTGCGCGCCTAAAAATGGTGTAATATTCAAATATCCAAAAAGGACCTTTGATTTGTGAAACCTAACTCCTAAACACAACCCTACTGGTACTTTACCAAAGCCTGCATGGGCTCTTTGTGTTCCAAAAACTGTATTTACGGTAAAATGAAAAATGAAAAAAAAAAACGATTTGTCATTTCAATTTTCAGCACCCTGACTTCAAAACATCTTCCTGCACCTATGCCAACAGGAATCGCTCGAGCAATGTACATTGCTATCCCAGCCGAAAGAATGCCTCTCATATATCCCTTTGGCAAAACCAATTGTGCCCTACCCTTAAAAAAAAAGTAACAGAAAAATACTGATATACAATATTTAACATACATGAAGAGAATGTGCCTTTCGTAGTTTAATATGGTTGCTTTGTGTTGTCGTGGAAATCTCACTTTAACCCACAGTGAAGCAAAGTCTGTTCAAACAGAACCACAACAAGTATGTATTGTGATATATAATAATTAGTTTATTTGCGGATAAACCAATGAGAGAGTCCTTACCCAGCTCTCTGTTGAACACAAGCCAAAGTCAGACATTTATACACATCTTTATGTCACAGGGGGTGGATTTCTAGACACAAGAGAATTATAGATAGGTAAATGAGAAATATAGAGATACTTTCTCCACTCAGAGGCATGGATTAACCCTTGGCCTCGATGGCCCCCTCCCTTACATCAACAAGAATCTCAGCTCAAGAAGGATGTCTCCAACTCACGGAAGGACATAAACATTTGCTTCACCATCTGCATGACCTTCTATTGATATGAGCCAGACAGAGGAACCAGTGTGACCCAGCTCATGTGCTGGTTAAAACACTCTGTTCCCTTACCTCTGCATTACTGTTCGACTAAATAATAATCAAGGAATCATTAATACGTGTTAAATGTTAATAATGTGATTGTCTCTAAATTAACATACATCTCTAAATTAACACACACATTGTAAATCAGAAAATTGCCATCACAGTGTATTTGGTATGCGCATTGCTTTGCACAAATGTGCCCAAAAGCCATGTTTACTGTAAGGAGATGGGTCAGCATTGCAAAGTTCTGCATATTCCGGAAGAGCTCTAATGGCCCTTTTGATCTCTTCAGAGGTTTTTCTTAATTTTCTTGCCTGTTGGATTTTTAAAAAAAACTTTAAAAAAACTGAATTGCAATATATGGTTAAAGTAAATGTAGTGGTTCTCTGTGCCAGAAACACGGAGGAATTGTTTGGAGGTCCAGGTGCGACAGCTAGGGAGTCTTAAAGTGTTCCTATGAACACCACAGAAACGGACAATAGTCCGTGGTGGAAAAGGGGGAAATAAGGGGAACACAAATAACCTCGCAATAAAAGGCGAGGAGCTCGATATCCGAGCAAAACAAAATAAATAAGCAGTCACGCTTAACACAAATAACCTCGCGATAAAAGGTGAGGAGCTCGATATCCGAGCAAAACAAAATAAATAAGCAGTCACGCTTAACACAAATAACCTCCCGATAAAAGGCGAGGAGCTCGATAACCGAGCAAAACAAAATAAATAAGCAGTAACGCTTATCTAACGAGGAACTCGGTATCCAAGCAAAACAAAGAATAAGCAGTAACGCTTATCTAACTCCCGTTTGTGGAGCGAACAAACAGAAAGAAAAGAAACTCTCAAAAGGCTTAAAGTAAGAGCACTCGTAGGTATGAGTGGAAAAACAAAGAAACGAAAACCCTCTGCTCTGAAATAAGAGCGAAAAGATAACTTTGCTTTCTTTCTAAAATTGTACTGCTAACAAGTCCCGCGTTGAGAAGCAAAGCGGTCGATAGCAGTACAACTTCCTATACCTTTTTTACCGGCTTGAATGTTACGTGAAATAACATGGAAGCAACGAGAACAGGAGGAAGCGGGGTATAAATAGAGAGAGGAAATGCAGGACAGGTGAACTCACTAATCACCAAGGCGAAAGCAAAACCCGTAGCAGCACACAGAAAAATCCGAAAAACGGAAGATTTGCCTGATTGTCAAATGCATGCTATGCTAATGGTGCCAGTGGAGCAATTTGATCTCTCAATTTTGCTCTCAGCAAGACTGTTTTGACAGTTGCTAAGGTCCAGTAGCAGTTCCCTGTTTCTCCTAGTTTCATTTACCAGTGTCATGTTTATTATTCTTTTGATTATGTGAAGAAAAACTGTTATGATTCTATCACATAACCTCTGGTGTTCATTTGTAATGTCATAACTTGTTAAAACCCTAGTTTTAGACATATCCGTCCCAATTACAGTATTTATGTTTGTCTGAAATTATAAACTACAGCTTGAGGCCGCGGCGGTACAACAGTAAGAGCGCCAACTTTCAGTCGGTGCAGTTGTACTCTGAGGATCGGGGGCTGCTTACGGGTGGGATGAGGGGCTCTGAGAGAATCGCTGCTATCAAAAAGGCCCTGGGCGAGTTGAAATTCTGAAGAGGACGTAGCGCCCTCCTTCCTACTACCGGCTGACAGGGTTGTATAGTGGTGGTTCTCTAGCAGTTGCTATGGGGGGAATTAAATTAGAATAGAGGTTCAATTGACTACCAAATTGGAAAAAAAAACAAAAAAACAACTACAGCTTGAAGAAAACCCCGTAAATTTTGACGCAGGATTGTTAAAAAGGGTCGCCGCTTGCAAAGACCTCTGCTTCTTCTGTTGCACTGTGGGGCAATAAAACAGCAGGGTGCTATTAATAGCCCAAAGCACATACGACCCTCGCATTGCCATGACCACAGACTGTAAAATGCATAATATTCACCATTTATACACAGTAATAAAATGATGTTCCAGTATATTAACAATAATATATTTTTAAAAACGTTGTACAAATAAGCATTCAGCGTTTTCTCTTGCTTACTGTACTGTATACAGTACCCGATACACTTTCGGTTTAGTGATGCACTTTTGGTTTAGTAATGCACCTTGTTTTCTCCAAAATCTCTTGTATAAATATTTCCGTCTCACCTTAGAAAACACCAAATTAGCCTGCTTGTTTAACGAATTTCGTTTTATTATGCAATAAAGCATTGTCAAACAACAATTCCATGAGGATGTTCTCATGAAGTTCTCGAAGTTCAAGCTTCATCTGAAGTTCATTACCTGCATTCTAATATTGATTAATAACATAAACACTGTTATTTTGCCTTAATGATGACACTAAATACAATAAAGCTGTCAGGTTGGCAACCCATAGGTTCACGCATATTTTCCATAGTTTTATAATGTCCTGCTTATGAAAATTTGGAAAAGGTTCAAGGGATATTAGGTGTTACAGTCACATCAGTGTGCTTTCCTGTGATGTGTGACATGCAAGTTTGTGAGCTGGGCTGTAACTAGCGATGGGGGAAGTTGCCAAAAAAAATTCAGTTGGTTGTAGCAAAGTGGGACCAGGGGGAGTATTGTGTGTCCAGGGAAAATACAGTTCTGACCCTTTTATACTCTTAAAGTTTATGAAATGATGTGTTTCAAAAGTGATTTTCTGTCTCACATCTGCTTTCTATTCCATCACAAATCCAAGTCAACTTGATGATGGCTAATGTATGCATACATCAGGGGCACTTTAGAAATACCTTTTATAATTAAAAGCTCTATATGGGAGGAGTGTGTGGAGGTACAATCAGTAAAATGCAGTATCAGTAAAAAGCAAAAAAGATCCCACTTTTCTCAGACTTTATTACTGTATGTACGGGTGTAAAAAACAGGTGGGAACAGGACAGGTATTAGCATGAGAGATGACAAAGTATCATGTGAGTGGTGTGATATGCTAAGTGGGATGTGGTTAGAAAAGGAAGATTTTAATAAACATACTTAACTACCATTCCAATGGCCATATTCAAAGCCTGATCAGCCATGGCTACAATTTGCAAACAGAACGAACTGGAGACTGAGACTAGGGCAATCTGGATTTCAACTCACTGTATTAGTCTCTTTATTAACATACAGACCAGAAAATCACCTACCGACATCGAATGTGAGCACAATAAACACAATGACACAAAACACAATGGGACAATACTATGGCGTCAGATTCATGCCAAAACTCACGCGTGTAGCTAAAAGACTCGCGAGCAAAAAAGAAAACTTTGCGCGCACAAATCTCAAGCTCGCAAGCAATCCAAAGAAAGAACCGCAAGCGTAAAACAAAAGGTTGTGAGAAGAAAAATTAACTGCGCGCGTGAATCAAAAGGTCGCAAGAGAAAAAAAAAGACTTTGAGCGTGCAAGTGGGCTTTTTCTCGCAAGCAGGACTCAGGGCACTCGCGGTGTGTTTTTCTCTCCGCACCTGGCTTTTACTTTTGGCTTTCCGACTCACGTGCGAGATGTTTCTGCCTGGGTTTTGACAATTTGGGCGGGCTCAGAGGATTTTGTTTTCTATTAATCCTATTGGCTACTGCCCTTGTCCGGAACTATGTTGTGATTGGCTGTACAACAACGCCAGCTAGCCTATGACTGAGTGTCGGCTACGGCGAGAGTTCTTCGGGCCGATTCCAGCCTACCTTCGACAGAGTCGCCTATTCAAAGATGAGGCCAGGTTGTGGCTAAACGCACTCGGGCCGATTCTGGTTTGAGGCATTTCGCCCAGATCTGGCAAACGTGATTCTGGTTACTGCTCGGCATGTTGTGGAAACTAGCAACGATTAAAAATAAAACCTAGTTATGTAACCTATTATTATTGATTTATGTGCGTAAGCCTATTTATTTAAGAAACTCAAAGATTGCTTAATCTTTAAACAGCCAAACTTTTAAACAGTTATTTTTCCTTGATTCAAATTTTAAAAAGGGATTGAATATGTGCGCTTCCGCTAAGGGGGTGAATTAATTTCAGCCCAGTGGTGCATCCAGCAGCCACACTTGGTCAATGGTCATGAGGTAAACACATAAATAATGACAGTTTACAATGTCTTCTGAGCCAGATGAGTGACGTGAGGATAACTGAAACCGATTTAAACTGCACAGTTTACAATGTCTTCTCCCTGAGGCTCTGACAGAATGAAGCGCACACAGTTGGGTAAGTATTGGCTAAGTTTCTTTTATTTAACATTAACATCACCAAATTTTCACATTCAATTTAAATTTTATAGTTTATAGTAATTTAAGATGTATATCTATAGCTAAACACGTTTATTTTCTGGTTGTCTTGATGTTCACCAAATTCACGACAACATTAACGTTAATTATTTCTCTTTCAGAACTTGTCTTGACAGTTTTCTGCCTGGTTCTGAGGTAAATTAACGGAAGTGACAGCTAACGTTAACTCGGCTTGCTAGGTTGGTTTTCTATGGTTAAGGTAATATTTAAATGCTAAATAAAGTTAACGGTAAACAGGCTGTAAGGATAACGTTAGTGAAATGTATTCCGAGAGAATTTAACAATATAAATTTTCGTCTCATTTCTTCACATGGTCGTTAGTAACGGTGTTAGCTACATGCTAGCTGCTATAAACATACACGCCAATAACAGCTATCAGCAGCTGGCTAGAGCGAGCTTGACGTTAGCTGGCTACCGTTAATTATAGAATACTATCAATGATTAATAACTTGTTAGCTTATGGACGAGGGAAGTTTACTCTGGTGAAGTTTACTCTACTGCCAACGTTAACTATAGCCAACAGTTTAACGCGAGGTGGAAGCTACCGTTGCCTTCTCAGCCTCAACCCAGCAGCTGAGTCGAGGTAAACCAGCAGCTGAGCTGACGACGGGATAAACATACTAACAACTAACGTTATTTACGTTAAAACAACATAGTTTTAACGTATAATAACATAATTGATTTGAATACAAGTTAGACGTCTGTTATGGTAATGTTCATAGAGGAATCTTGTATATTAATCTCTCTCGCTGCAGTCAGGAAGAACTAGCCAAGGATGGGGACTTTTGGGGAGATAGGAAAAGTAATAAAACAGTGGCTCCAACGAACGCTGGAGACTGAGAGGGAGGAACAAGGCAGAGACCCAGCAAACACATAACATTGTCACAACGTTTTCTGCATTGCAACAACGTTGTGACAATGTTGCCAGAAGTTGAACTTCATATCATACATCAATAATTTTAAACCTGAAGGAAATACTTTGATAAGAAGAAACATCTCATAATCCACAGAGGCACATTGTTTTTCTACACTATAAATAATACATTTCAAGGCTTGCAGGTAAGATGTAGCAATTACTTTATTATGTATTTTTGGATAACCACAAAACCCCAATTCCAAAAAAGTTGGGACAGTATGTAAAAGGCACATAAAAGCAGAAAACAGTGTTTCGTAAAAAATATTTTTTTACATATATTTAATTGAAAACAGTACAAAGAAAATATATTTAATGTTTTACCTTATCAACTTTATTGATTTTTGTAAATATACGCTAATTGCAAATTTCATGCATGCAACAATTGGGAATTGGAGGGTGGAACTAGATTAAGCTGTAAATTACACGGGAATAGTATGGGACCCATGGTTGGTTAAATGGCTGTAAGTCATCAAGGGTCTGAGGTAGCTGCTTCCAGAGATATTTTTAATTTAGTTTTTCTTCTAACAAAGTAAAGAAAAAGCAGATGTGGCACAGAGTAAAAGCTTTTTTTAAAGTTTAATTTATTGTGTCCCTTTTTAGATAGAGCTAAACAATAGCTATCCTGCTGACATCCATTACAGATAGCCAAAGCTAAAGGAGGTGATTAACGTTGCATTATTAGACCATTGAAAGCGGCTGAAATAGATTTTGATTTTGATATATTTTTAAGTCAGTTGGCTACCATTGTGTAGCTAGTTTATTTTTTTTCAGTTATGGTAATGGTAGCTATTAACACCAAAACTTCCTTGACTTCCTGATGTCTGTGACCCAACAACATCAAAAGACTTTTGATATCTTATTTTCTGGTACTCTTACAAGTAATACTATAACGTCTCTGCATGTGAATGGATCTCTATGGGAATTGGGGGATGGGACTATATTTAGCTGTACATTATGCTGGAACAGTATGGAATACTGTAAGTCATCAAGGGTGTGAGGTATCAAACAAGCCTGAAACCATCACTCTGCTGCCAGATATGCAGTAGATATGGATGGATCACTTGAAGGGTTGTTTCTCCTGACAAATATTCTTATTGAACTCTGGAAAAATAAGTCAGGAGAAGAAACCCTTCAAGTTTTCCATCCATATCTACTGTATTTCTGGCAGCAGAGTGATGGTTTAAGGCGTGTTTGATACGTCAGACCCTTGATGACTTGGAGCCATTTAGCCAAATTACATGGAATGATCCTGTTACAAAGGCAGCCTAAATTTCTCTTAAATTGCTTCATCTAATATATCCATTCATACATTTATTTGTAAATTTGTGGATTTTAATAAATGGTAATATGTCTCTAGGAAAGGTAGAGAAACTAATTGCATTAAAAAAAAAAATCTTAAAAGGTTCACGATTGGAATATTTAGTAGATTGTTGGCTGTAGCCATCTGGGGCTCCCTGACACTAAAAGACAGGAGTGTGACAGGGTCCAAAATGCAACTCTGCAAAAGGCTGTGGCAAATACCCGCTTGACACCTCAAAGTTACTGCCATCAAAGGTAGACAAGATGAATTAATTATTTAAAAATGTATGTCGTATCTAACTCATGCTGTATATTAAAACTGTTTAAAACATTTTTGATACATTTTGTGTTTTGAATTTTTTACTTTTAACCAAAGTGCCTCAAGGACAGACTTCAAAGGACAGGAAAGGGAGGCTGTTGAAGACAACTTCTCTCTGGTGTAGCGTTTTCTCTCAGAGAAAATTAGCGATATCAATAAAAAGAAAGTTGGGGTATGTTGAAAGTTGAGGTGTGTTAACATTTTCAAGTCCTTCTTGCGGGTGATCGACTCGCTTCCACTCACACGTCAAACAAAACCTGCATTAAACCGGAAGGCAATATAAACATTGTTCAGCACAATAAATAATTGTAATTATACAAGTAGTTCTTTTTTGTTGGGAGTTGCGAACCACCTCACTGCTTCATGTGATCATGGGACCAACACCCCAGCCTACCAAAAGGGTAGTAACGTGTTATGTTGCGAAATCAGGAGGCTTTAGAAGCAAACACGGAGTATCAAGAAGTAGTCTTTACTCAAGAACAGGAACGTATTCATCACTTAGTTTTACATCCCCTACGTCACATCCACATTCGGGTATCCTTCCAACTACTATCAGGAAAGTAACACAGTGATCCTCGTGGTAAGTATTTATACTCAGTCTGTAACATTTACAATAGTATAGTATTGAACACAACATTTTCCCCTTTCTTTAAAGAAGCATTTTTCTGACCTGAAATACTAAACTGTACTCTAGCACATAGTAAACAAGTAGAACATGCAGTGTTTATGAATATTAAGATTTCTTCAGTTGTTTTCTTTCCCAATAACCTTATTGTCCTGTCTAACTCAGGAACTAAACAAAATCCTATGTAAGCCTTTGTTGTGAAAAATATTGATTATTCATTATTTATATATAACTAAATATCATACTGTAGGACCAACTATATGAAAATGTAGTGTTAATATGAATATGTTTTTTTTTTCTGTGGTAGGATGAATTGCACAAAAGGCCCAAATGTGCACAACAGCACATATTCAAGGCCTCAAATTCAAGGGCAGACACTCACGCCGGAAAACAAGCTCATTATTTGTATCAAAGTGTGGTCAATGAACAATTGTCCCAAGCTAGGCACACAGTATGATCTCATATTCGACACCTGTAAATCAAGGACATATACACACACCCACATGCAGGGAAATTGAAAGGAAAAACTCGCTCTCTCACACACATGTGTAACCTAGGTTAAAATGCCATAAACAGATACTTGAATAAATAACAGTAAAAATATTTCTGAATAAATATTCTGACATTAGAATATTAAGTCCATGATTAGTCTAATAAATAGGATTAAAAATAATTCGTTTCAATATTGATTCTTACCGGAAGTTTTGTCACTTAAACTAGTCAGCCAATCGGAATGGCTGGTGGCAACTTCCTGTTTTTCAGAAAAGGCTAGTCGGGGAGAAGAACGCAAGCTGAAGGAAGAGCTAGTGAAACCAGTGCAATAAATTACGCAAGAAACGTGAAAACTTTTTATTTATTTTTATTTAAAAGTGTTTTGTGTTATATTCTGTCTGCAAGAGTAGACTGTGGTTTATTTAGATATTCTATAGGAGAGTAAAACCGTGTATTATCCGGATCATCGGAGCCACGTTGCCGCTGGCGAGCCTCCCACATTGAGAAGAACCCTCGGATCATCATCACGTTGCATCCATAAAATTAATTTACATTCTGGAGAAGAACAAGGACTCTTTCATCGGATTAGCGGTAGGACTGTGTAAAGCCTTCATTATTTTTGTTGCAAGAGGATTCGTTTGGACTTTGATTTGCGGTAAGCGTGGACTAATTGAAACCGAACTTGCTAAGTTCGCACGTGGTTTTCGCTGCACTGCTGGACTAGTCGCTAGCAAGGTAGAATTCGTTGACTGTTTTATACGGTCTAATATTGAATTGTATGTTTACTGAAAAGCATTTAACTTGATACTTATTCACTATATGTTCATAGCCTTGATGTAATGTTGAATGGTGAATGTTTACTTGATATTTGATGGTATTATTGTTAGCCTACTGGTTTCATGCTGATGCCAACTGATTTTGCTTTTGTTTCTGAACTCTCTAAACCTAGTAGCTCACTGGTATATTGCTAAATAGGAGACAAATACTTGATACTTGATTCTAAATAGGCCTAGTGAAACTACTGAAATGCACATTAGAACGTAATGATACTTAGATTGAATAATCTTATGGAAAAATAAGATAGCCATTGAACTTAAAATAGTTAACTATTGAAATTAGAAACCAAACAGAACTTTAAAAGCAACTTTAAAGGAGACTTCACTTTAGAAATATTTTCTTGAACTGAAAGAGATTTTGTTTCTTGATATTCCTTAAAAAAAAGTGGTTTATAATTGATCCATTTGCAATTAGATGCAAATGTTTTCAGTATTCAATGTATTTGTGTAATGTAAACTGTCTTATGGTACCTGTTTCTACTTCTAACTTTTTCTACCAATATGTATAAACAAGCCGGCATTTAAACTAACTTGACAGTCTGTGGTGTGTCTGATTATTACTTTGCTATTATTACTGTTTTAACTACTACTGCTCCCTACGAACCTAGTCACTGGTCCTAACATATCATTCCTTATCTACAACTCGAGGTAAGTGTTACACATGGGCAACTAAATGAATGTCTCTAGCCCGTCTGAAGAGATAAGCATGAATTACTCCCTACACATTCTATGGGGCCTGATTGTCGAGAAGAACGGCCAGCACCCTAGCCTTGGAAATGTGTGTGTGTGTGTGCAGTTTGAGGAACTAATAGAGTTTATTAAATCCAAAGAAAACATTTATCTTCTATCTTTACAAACAATGGTATAAAAAACTATGTATTGAACTACTATTGTCAAACCGTGACTAGGATGTTTCTGATATAATTAAATCATGGCATTTCATCAAAACTACCATATAAATAAGGGTCATATGTAATGCTTAATTAAAACCGGCAGAGACCGCTGCAGACCATGGAAAAAAGTAATCGCCCAGGAAACGAGAAAACCCCAAAAAAGGGGGGGATCGAAATAACATATAAGATGTCAGCTGAACTTCATGGTGCTGCTGTTATGTTTTGCTTCTGTCATTAACGGACCTGTTTTACGTCTTGTGGGTGAGCATGAAATTGACGGACGTAGACTGGACCGTGTGATTGAGAGTGTTTTTAACATGCTTAGCCGATCAGCCTGGGTATGTATATTCATGCAAATATTTTAATAATAAATTACGTTATACCAGACTCTGGAATGTAGTGTCTATTTGAAAGAAAGTTTGAGTTAAGTGTAGTTGAATGGTCCTGACCCCTCCCGACAGGGCGGTGATAGGATTGTTCGATTTATTATACTACAAATTGGCGAGCCGACCCAAGAGTGAATAACAGATTACGGGCACGAATGCGCGGACGTTCACACTGTATCTCAGATCAACAGGCGCCAAAAACAAAGGTAAACAGAACCTTTAATCTGTATTGTAGTAAATCGTTGATTCTCAGAGGCAGTGTGTCCGCCTGTGCGGGGGGGCTGTACGAAAACCTCCTCACAAAAGAACCTATATAAAAATTCTGATAGAGAAAGACAAGAAGTGTAAGAAAGAGTCTGGCTTAACGACAGGCTGATCTAAATGTTGCGTGTTTTGTACTGCCTTATGAGAATTTAATGGAATAGCAGCCAGTGTGACTGCCTTATGAGAATTTAATGGAATAGCAGCCAGTGAGACTGCCTTATGAGAATTTAATGAAATAGCAGCCAGTGTGATTGCTGGGAAGTCTGCAAAAAGTAAGAGGGCCTGCCTGGGAATTGGCGCACGGTCCACACAACAGTACTGTGTTTACTGTGCTGGATCAGAAAGTGCGTTGATTCAATACCGCCTCAGAACAGTAAAAAGTTTTTTTACTGTGCTGGCCAGAGAACGAATGTGTGTCGACACGAGTATGAATGAACAAGCGCTGTGGGGGTGTGTATGAGTGATAAATCAGCTGAGTAGTTTAAAAGAAAAATACTTGTAAATTGTTTGACCCAGAAGTGTGATTTAAAAGGTAATGGGAAGCCCAACTCATGGTATATTGTGATAATGATGGATTCTGATTGAACAAATTATAGTGCGTCCTGTTGGTCATGGGCAGCTAATACCGATAGCGGAGAGTCTGAAAGAACAGACAAGTAAACGGTGCACGCATGAAGGTGTCCAAATACTTTTGGCTTGATGGGTTGTAGCCTTCGTAATGAAGTGAGAGTTAAAAAGTGCACAATTCTTTTCTGTGTCTCCAGAACTATACTATAATGTAATAGTTTGTGTTATAATCTCAGTGTACTATAAGATTTGTGAAACTTATGATAAGACACATCGTAATGAAGACCCACCTGAAAAAGTGTAAACAGTGTTGTACATCAATAAGTGAAAGGTGATTATCTCATATAAAATTGTATTTGCATAACGGCACTGTAGTAGCCATGCAGGCTCAAGTGTACTGTTCAGAGAAGTGTGGAAGATCTTAATCAGAGTTCTGGGAAAATTCAGGGGATTTCTGTACAATTAAAGTGTAATTAAAACGGGAAGATTATTTCCAAACTGTATGGTTAGTACAGATAGATAATGATGGGAAGTTATACGTGAGGGAAACTTGTGGCAGAGAGCCAGACAACATAGAAGGAGATTGAGTCTATTATAATAAAATTGCATTTATTGAATTTGTTATATGACACTACACATATATGCAGTTTATATTTTCATGGGAAATTCTACGTGATTACTAATTTGTAATTTAGTCCTTTGACTGGCTTGAAGTTCTATGTCAAGTCTGCAAGGGGCTCATACAAATGGACAGGTGAGAAAGATGGCCGCAGTGTGAAATCGCTCTCTCGTCAACCCCGAAAATAATGATTAAAACTCGGAAATAAGAAAGCAAACAATGTGCAACAATAGCCTTAACAAAGAATGAATCTACGCTCTGGAGAAACAACAAAGCCTGATAATTTAATGTTAAAAAAGAAAGGATACAGATCAAACGTGGAATCCACCATGGCAAACAAAGAGGAGATGCAGCAATTGTTTGCAGATTTGAAAGACACGTTGACTAAAGAAATCAAGGACTTCAGAGAAGACTTCAAAAACTTCCGACAAGATACGGAAAAGGACATTAAAACAATTATGGAACAAACGGTAGATTTGCGCAAGGACATGGAGAAAACGGCAAAGCGTGTGGATCAGTTGGAAACGCGAGTGAGCGAACTAGACGACGCAGAGAATACACATCAAAAACAGGTGAAACAGACTAAGATTCGAATGGAGGAGTTTACAGACCAGGTGGATTATTTGGAAAATAAATCCAGGCAGAATAATCTCTGTATCCACAATGTTAAAGAAAAAAGCGAAGGCACCAATATGACGGAGTTTCTACAAACACTAATAACAGACAATTTACAGGTGCCAGGTGAAGTCAATATAATTAGAGCGCACCGCGTAGGCATATACAAAGAACAAACAAACTTTACAAGACCGATTATTGCAGCCTTTCTAAGTTTTGATACAAAGAAAAGAGTGCTTAAAGCAGCATGGGATAAAAAAGAAGTGATGCACGAGGATGAGCGTATTTATTTTGACAATGATTATACATATAAAACAAGACAACAGAGATCTCAGTATAAACCGATCCGGGAATCCTTGCAACTACAAAACATCAAGACGCACATCCTTGCACCAGCGAAATTGAAGGTTTTCAATGAAGATGGAATATTTACAACGTACTCAAATCCAACAGAGGCAGCCAGAGAACTGGAGAAGAGAGGATTGTATAAACCAGGACGCGCAAAAGATCGACAGTCAAAAGCTGGCAGAATCGAGAAGAAGAACTAAGGCCTTACTACCAGAGCAATGGAGTCCACAAACGAACTGAGAAATTGAAATCAGGTACCAAGATATTATAAGACTAATATTTTAGTTATTTTAAGTTGAATATGGCGGAGGGAGGAAAATGAATAAATAACTTGGAGAGAAAAAAAACAAATGGACATTAGGCTACTACTCCCTTTATAGCTATTACTGTGATTATTATTATCGTTATTATTATTTTAATTTTTTTTTCTTTGTTAAGCTGCGTAACTAGTTAATTTATAGTGTCGATTTTTGCAATATATTTCAAGTTTAAGTTGTTCACTTCTGACCTTTCGGTACTTTATTGGTATTAATTTATGAAAGAAAGTGAATGAGGCTGAGCGAATGGAATGTAAGTGGGCTGTGTGAGTAGTGGGCTTGGGAGGAAGGTGGAGTTAAGTTTGGATGGGATGAGTGAGTGATGGATGAATGGATGACTGACAGAGGTGAGAATGAATATGATATGTGGTGATGTTGGTTAGGTAAAGGACATATTTATTCTTCGTTTTGTTTAGTTAATTAGTTAGTTTAAATTACCATGTTTATATTAGTTAGTTTCTTTTCGGCTTGCTTCCTTTTTTTTGTGTGTTTCTTTTGTAAAATAATGTGGGATGTTTAGTTTTCAATTCTTGATATAGGATTAGAGATAAATAGAAGGCTTTAGATATAGGTAACGTGCTCCCCTTTCCCCATATTTTCTTTCGTAAGATTGTCACAAAGTAGTAGACTATAGACTTGTTAAAGGGGAAGAATGTGTAAAGCAAGTGGACTTTAATTACATTGGGTAAACGTTGGGTAATTATTTTTATTTTTAAGATAAAGCAGTAGAATAAAGAGAAATTAAATGAATAGGAATGTGGAATTGATTAGTATAATATAATTACAATAAAATAAAATAAAAATATATAATAATAAAAATAAAAAATATATATAAATAATATGGGAAATATGAGTTTTTGGTATAATATAGTATGATATACTGTAGTACAATACAGTATATATTAAATTATTTTTTTATTATTATGATTCTTGAAAATGATGGTATAGATTGCAATATTGGGGGTGTTGTTTGTGGTGAGGAAAAATGTGAATAAATGATATAAATAATGAACTGAACTAATATAATAAATAAAAAAAAAAAAGTAATAGTAAATAATATAGTAAAATGTAAATGTAAAGTATGGTATGGATTAGTAGTAGTTGTGATGCCTGTTTGTTTTGTGTGTTTGTTGTATACTTTTATTTTAAATTTTAATTTACCTTTTTAATAGGAAATAGGGATTTATTTTTTTAGCTTTTTTTTTTTTTTTTTTTTTTTTTTGACCTTTTTTTTTTTTTTTTTTTTTTTGTTGATTGTGGTGATTGTGGTGATATATGTGTGTATTACTGTTAATGATAACTAAAAAAACTAAAAACTAAAATTAAGTAAGGGTCTTACCTTTAAGGTAACGGAATGGGGGTGGGGGGGGGTGTGAGCTAATGAAGAATAATGTGGATCTTCTTTTATTTTATCCGATTTTTTTTTCTTTTCTTTGTTGTTCTTTGTAAGACTTAAGCTATAGGCATAAAGATGCAAAGTAATTAAGTGTACATATAAATAGGGGAATAGAGAGACTATATTACGTTGATGGCAATGGGAAGTTTGATAAGTAAATACATTTTGGCGGCTGATACAGTTCGCCCTAAGGACCATTTTGGCCTCCCAATAATGGTCATTGATAAACACTACCTGATTGTAAGGTGGTACAAATTGGACCTGTCCATGTGTTTGTTTTTTGTGTTTTTTCATTTTAATTTAATTTTTTCCTTTTTTTTAAGTTGTGCTTTTTCCTTTTTTAGTTTTTCCTGCTTTCCTAATGTTCCTAATTTTACCCTGCTTACCCTGTCAGTACTTATGAATCAAGATCATTTAAAAATGAGGACTATAATCCGTTAACAGGTGATATGAAAAAGTTTAAAATAATTTCATTAAATACTAATGGACTGAATAATCAAATTAAGAGGAGGAAGATTCTCCTACAGTTGAAGAAAGCTGGAGGAGATGTCCTATTCCTACAAGAAACCCATTTGAAGAAAAAGGACCACGATAAGTTGGGTAAGGGACTCATTTACTCCAGTTCATATGGATCACAAAAGAGGGGTGTTGCTATAATTATACAACCACATATACCATTTAAAGAAGAACATTATATAATTGATAAAGAGGGTAGGTTCGTTTTAGTAATTGGTAAAATAGACTCAATTACTATTTAATTTTTAAATGTATATTATCCACCAGAATTAGGCCCAGAATTCATGTCGGAAATAATTGAATTACTAATGACAAAATGTAAAGGAATTACTTTGATGGGAGGAGATATGAATCTTACAATAAATTCTAGACTGGATTCCTCAAATAATAAAGCACATAGAGCAGATAAAGCATCATCAATTTTAAGAGGTGCAATGTCAGAGTTTGGATTGGTAGACACGTGGCGGATGCTAAATCCAACTAAAAAAGCATATACATATTATTCAGGTCGATTCTCAACTTCTAATAGACTAGACTATTTTTTTATGTTTAAAAAAGATGTAGAGTTGATTGAAACATGCATTATTGGTTTAAGAGATTTATCAGACCATACTACAGTGACTATAACTATAAATCTTAATATAAAGGAAGGAGAAAAAATATGGAGATTAAACAACTCATTTCTACAAGATATGGTATTTGTAAGAAAAATAAATAAAGTATTAAAAGAATATGTAGAGATAAATGATAATGGGGATACTAATCCAATCATCATATGGGAAGCTGCTAAAGCTGTTACGAGGACATATAATAGCATACGGTGCATTTAAGAAAAGACAAACACAACAAAAACAAAAGACGCTTGAACAACAAATACAAATTTTGGAAGATAAATTAAAAAACACAAATGAATTAAAGTTTAAAATTGAATTAAAAAATAAATATAAGGAATTGGACAGGATCCGTACAGAGGAAGTGGAGAAGTTAATGACATACACCAAACAGAAATATTATGATGGAGGACCAAATTCTTTAAAACTCTTAGCATATAGACTTAAGAAACAGAGTAAAAGAGCATATATCACTAAATTGAAGACAGGAGACAGTTCCGAAGTATTAACAGAAAAGGATAAAATAGCTGAAGAATTTGCAAAATATTATGAAAACCTATATAAAAACAGCACAGGAGATATGGATTTGAAACAAATGAAAGGATTTATAGACAAGTTGAATTTAAAACAGGTAGCGGGAAGGAAAAATGAGGAGCTAATTAAAATTATCACAGCAGATGAAATATTGCAACAAATAAATAAACTAAAAATGAGCAAAACACCAGGTGATGATGGATATACTAATGAATTTTATAAAACATTTAAAAAACAGTTGATACCATTACTCCTACAAGCCTATAATTTTGCATTACAAACAGGAACATGGGCAACCACTTGGAATTCATCTATAATAACGGTGATACACAAAGAAGGTAAAGATGCCACGGAATGCTCTTCATATAGGCCAATATCACTATTGAATACAGATCATAAAATAATAACATCAATTATAGCTAACAGATTAAAGGACATTGTGCCGGATATAATAGACGGTGATCAATGTGGTTTTATACCAGGTAGGCTGCTGTCAGATAATATCAGAAGGACTTTAAATATAATAGATTATGCACAGAATAAAGATATAGACCTTTTACTCTTAACATTGGACGCGGAAAAAGCCTTTGATCGAGTGTTATGGCCATTTATGTTTGAAATCATAAGGAGTTTTGGCTTTCATGAGAAGTTTAATGAATGGCTCCAAGGAATGTATAAAAATCCAATGTCGAGAGTGAAAGTGAATGGTACAATATCTAGAAGATTCCCAATTTATAAAGGTACAAGACAAGGAGATCCGCTCTCAGCAGTAATATTTGCAATATGCATGGAAGGACTAGCAGAAAGTATAAGGAAAAATAATAACATTAAAGGTATAACTATAAAGGAGGAACAACACAAATTGGCATTATATGCAGATGATGTCATTATATACTTAACATCACCTGACCAATCCTTATTAAATCTAATGGAAGCAATTACAGAATATAGTAAACATTCTGGTTATAAATTAAATGAAAGTAAGTGTGAAGCATTAACACTTGGCAAACAGATAGCATTAGAAATTAAGGAAAGATATAAGCTAAAATGGGATTCAAAGAAAATTTAATATTTGGGAATTTATCTTACGGGAGATATAACAACGTTGTATACAGATAACTACCAAGTCCTCGAAAATAAAGTGAGACAAGATCTTAATAGATGGAAAACAATACCAGAATCAATAATGAGTAGAGTAGAAAGTGTCAAAATGATGATACTTCCACAATTTTTGTTTTTATTTCAGACCTTACCAGTGCCCATTTCACATAGCAGTTTTAAAAGATGGAATACAATGCTCTCAAATTTTATTTGGAACTACAAAAGTAAACGGAAAAAACTCAGTACATTAACTCAAACTAGAGAAAAAGGGGGGCTTAATTTCCCAGATCTAATGTCTTACTTTCACGCTACACAAATAGATACCATAATGAAATGGATGAATAATTCAGTTAAAACGAAATGGAAAATAATAGAAAAACAATTAACGTTAATATCAATTGGAACATTACCTTATTTGAGTTTAAAGGAAATTCAAAAATATAATGGAAATAACAGATGTGTAGAAAATACGTTAATAAACTGGAAATGTATTCGTAAAATGTATAAATGTGATGAAAAATGTATATATTTGAGAGAGATAGCCATAGATCCAGATTTTCTGCCAAATAAAATGGATAAGATACCAGAAGAATGGGCTAGAAAGGGATTACAGGTGTATTCACAGATGATTACAAATAATATTATAGACTCATTTGAAACCTTAGTTAATAAATTTAATATAAATCATAATCATTTCTTTAAGTATCTACAAATTAGAAGCTACCTCATGAAACAGCAGAGAGAACAGGGACAGAGAACGCATGGGCTACTGGAATTTTTGAGCAAAAATAGAAATAGTGAAAAGAGTAAAATCTCAAAAATTTATAAAATTCTGCAAGAAATTAAGGTAAAAGAGGATAATACCAAAGAGAAATGGGAAAAGGAATTAGCAATAACAATTTTAGAAGATGATTGGAAAGAAGCATGCAAAATAATTTTTAAGACAACACAATCTAAGTATTGGAAAGAATTTGCTTGGAAAATCAATATGAAGATTTTTATAACACCCAAAATGTTATCAAAATACAGGCCAGTAGGCAGTGCTGAATGTTGGAGGAAATGTGCAGAGCTGGAAGCCAATCATACACATATTTTCTATTCATGTCCAATATTGAAAAGGTTTTGGGAGACAGTGCAGGTAAATATAACAAATACATTCTGCTTAAGGAATCCCATACACCCAATCAATATCTTATTAGGCATTATCCCATTAGAAATACACAGGGAGGGAGATAAATATTTGTATACAATATTGCGTATTGCTGCTTTAAAACAAATCACACGGAAATGGTTGGATGTAAAGTCACCATCTATTAATAATTGGAAAATAACAGTTGAAGAGATTAAAGAGATGGAAAGAATTACTTATAAAATGAGAAACTGTGAAGACGAATTTAAAAGAAACTGGAGTAAATGGGTCTCAGAAATACATGAAGTGTAAAAGTAGATTTAGGAATTATACAGGAAAGCTATCTCTACCCCCCCTTTCTTTCCCCCCCCCCTCCCCCCCCCTTTTCTATTATATATATATTTGTATTATTTTTATTACAAAATTTGTTTTTTGATTTTTGTAATTAATTTTCGTTTGTATAGGTATTTAAAAAATCTATAAAAATGATGCAGGATGAATTAAACAAGTGAAGAAAACTTGTAAGATAAGACGGATGAAATGAACTACATGTATGATATGAACCTGCAATAAAGTAAAAAAATAAAATAAAAAAAAAGTTCTATGTTATTTATATACTCTATTTTCAGCTAGTGATTCGATTTACCTGCAGACGTCTTGTGGGGCAATACAGGGCCGAGAGTCTGTTGCAGTTTATTGTGCTGAAATAGCATAGGCTACTGGCTACAGCGAATTCGCTGTGGAGAAGGTTTTAGCCTATGGTTAAAAATTATTTTATTTTTTTTATAAAAACGGAGATAGACGTCATGGTAACGAACCATATTTTCCGTCCTTCAAAGTGTTACTTGTTATACCATAACTGAAGTGAACGGTTTTAAAATAAACCAATTGAGTTCATAAATAGTAATAAGTGATAAAGTCGTGATTTTGTATAAAGGGAACTGTAGTTCGGCATGAGCACCCTGAATCTCATGAAGAAAAAGGTCTGATTTACCAAATAAATAAGTAAGTAATGCAGGAATAAAATTTTCTGAGACACTGAATTTTGGGTTTCATTAGCTGTAAGCCATAATCATCAAAATTACAAGAAATAAAGGCTTGAAATATTTCACTCTATGTGTAATGAATCTATATAATATATGAGTTTCACTTTCTGAAATGAGTGACAAAACATATTGAACTTTTTCACAATATTCTAATTTTTTGAGCTGCACCTGTATTAGAGCGCACATTTTCACGCTGTTCTGTCCTTGTTAATCATTCTCAGCTGCATCTGATCTTCTCTCCCTGTTCTCTTAATCTATGCACGATTTCCTGAAACTCCAGGTCATCTGTTATCGTGTGCCTGTATGGAATCCAGTCCGCGTTTTCCCTAGTTGTCTCCGTGATTGTTTCATTGTTCCCAATTGTTTTCAATTGTCTCTCGTTTTGATCCCCGCCTCTTCACACACCTGTTTCCCTTTGTGTCATTTGTACCGTGTGTATTTAAACCCTGTGTTAACTCCAGTCTGTGTCAGAACGTTGATTTACTTATCCTGTGCCTGCGAGTTGTTAAAGCCAGAGATCTGCTAGATACCCGACTATTCTTTTGCCTAGCCCTTATCGGTCCTGTTTTTTATTACGGTTTTGATTACGCCTGTTTTTGACTATTCTCCTGCCTGATCCCCTGGTACTGTCTGACTTCTGATTCCCCGGTTCATGACTTTTGGATTGCCCCTGATTACCCTTTTGGATTCTGTTTTTGTACCTCCCTGATTCTGATCTCCTGGCTTGACTCCTGCACGTATATAAACACGAATTTTGCCTTATTCTGTGGTCTGCGTCTGGGTCCTACTTCCGAACGCAACAGCTACTGTAGCCTACTGTTTGATCTAATTGTAATGGAATGCTGTAATAAAAACAATAACTTAGAAATGTTTTCCTCTAAATTTAGGCTGCCACGTCTTTAAAACGTTTTACTAATTACTAATTATTCAAATATTTTCCATTCTTAAAACACTCACGTGAGTTATCTCTGTTGTTATCTCATTTCTTAATGAGTGCCACGTCTTAAAAATAATTACATTCTGTAACGTGATGAGAAGAAAATGCCACAATGAAGCAATTCAGTAGCTTTTTAGGAATAAAATAATCTCCCGTAATAGGTATCTCTCATTATCTTACACAGGGATGCGGATTGAGGTGAAATTACATATGACAGAGAGGCTCATGATCCGCCCCCTCATGCCACACCCCCTGGTCTGCAGGCCGCAGCCAGACCTTATTGTCATGGGAGAGCGTAGCAACAGTTACCTTCTTACCTTCTTAACATTACATTCTTTAGATTTTTTTTACAACATAATTTGAATTCTAAACATTTATTAGCTAGGTAGGAGATGGTGCAGTGTGTTGCACCACATTGTTGTCATCTGTACAGTCATGTCAGCTTTATGCAGTTCTATCTAATGCAAAAGATAGGCAGGCCTACGTTAGGTCCAATGTCATTCCAAATGAGCAGCAGCGAGAAAAACGAATTAAATCTGCGCTGTACACCGAACCACTCCGGCTAAATACACCCACCCTTCATGATGCAGTCACGTTCTAATAGCTAACGTATACAAAAGCAGACTGGAAACAAGTTTAATTTATCGGTGTGGTGTCATTTTCTTGTAGTTAGCTAGCAGTTGTATAACGTCATCAGATAATTTGTCTGTCTAAAATAGCGAATGCTAGCTAACAATAGTCAATAGTCATTTAGCAGTCTAGCTAATGAAATAGTAGGGTGACCATATTTTGGATTTCAAAAAAAGAGGACGGGTTAGATGGGCGTTATGAATATAATACTAGGCTATGTTTTGTTTATATATGGTCTATGGAACAAGGAAATCCTAAACAGACATTTTAGGAATTTAGAAATCCCGCCTGGACGATATTTTCGGTCCCAAAAAGAAGAAATGTCCGGGGAAAAGAGGACATCTGGTCACCCTAGATATAGGCCTACGTGAAGCAAGTTGTGTAACGTTGACACAACTTGCTTCGTGTTAATGGACAGTGTTAGCTTGCAAATGCAGCTGTTCTGGCAAGAGGGGGCCATAGATGTACAACATATTGTACTGGACTGCGTTCGGATCCGAAATTAATGTTTTCTTCCTGTGAATTCCCTTGAATCAAGGGAAGGGAATGGCAAGAAGAAAGAATTTAATTTGGATCCAAACGCAGCCCTGTAGTTGTCCTTCTAATCTTAGATTGTTTAAATGGAAACTAGGGAAATCTACTTCCGGAACTGACCTCAGCGAAAGTGACGCCACACTTTGGCTCACGCCGCCTAGGCATTGACACGCCCTTATCATTATCATATAAGCGACATGGAAAAGGAAATGTGGTGAGGAGATTAGTAAATGTGCCGAGGATAATGGGATATGTTGCATGAGGAAATTATTATTTGTTTATTTATTTTATCGACTGATTGGAGGCTAGACAATTATTAAATGCTTTTATATTTTTTACTATCCAGATAACCTATTAGTGACTTTTGTCGCTCTTAGGATTCCATACTCCACCTCCTGAGACAGCACTGCCCCCTACCCCCTATCCGAGGCATCAGTCTAATCAGGGCTGATCAATAACAGGTCACCACACAGGGTCGCTTTAATCTTCAAAAATGCCATACATTTTGTGATAGTAATTCACCAGCCCCAAAAAAGACCTCATCTGTTTTTGTTACTTGGGCTGGGGACAAGCCGAGATTGCAGCCGTTTTACCTATCAGTGGTCTGACCTGTCCCCTGCCCTTGGTTAAATCCAGTGTCAAGTAAAAGCGAGCAACACCCAACCGATCCAGCAGCTCGTCAACCCGAGGCATTGGATAAGTGTCAAATTTCGAGACTGCGTTTACCTTTCAGTAATCTACACAGAATCGAACAGACCCATCAGGCTTAGGAACCAGCACAATGGTGCTACGCCAATCACTGTGGGACTCTTCTATTACCCCCACGTCTAACATTTTTGCTAATTCTTCCGGAACAATTTTTTTTTGTGTGATCAGGTCAAGGGCGAAACTTTAGTTTGAGAAGTGGGGGGACAATCAGGAGAGAATTTTTGGGCTCCTTCGGGTTGCCGAAGACATACACATTCACTCACTAGCTAGCTACCAAGCTACCTTTTTTTCTTTTTTTGCTATCTAGCTGTGAAAATTCTATCTAGCAAAATAATGTCAGCTACCATTAGCTTGCATTAAGTTTGTTTGCCACCTGGCTTGCATTTGGAATGATTGAGGTAGCTAGCTATCACAACGACGAGGATAGCCTATTTTATTTTATGTTCAATGAGTTAATGACTAATGTTAGCTGACACATCACATAACATGTTGGTTATATTATTATTAGTGTTATTATTTTTAATTCAACCGTGTTCACTTCTTATCATGTTCACTCCTTCCTCTCATCATCAACTAGGGATGGGATGCTCGACACTCACGTGTGGACATGGTGTTGAGTATTCAAATCACTGCTGTTTCGAACAAGTAGTGCTCCGAGGCTTGTTTTAAATCACGTGATCATGGAAACTGAAGCTTCGGACGTCACGGTGATGCCTGTCATTGTGGGCGGTATCTCAAACTAATACATGCTGAACCAAGAGCCTACCTGTTGAGATGTGTCTGCTATACAGATTTTTCATTTAAAAAAAAAAATCTTCTCTGTTTTTCTGAATTAACCAGATTAGCTAGCTAGCTAGAATAGCTTCTTCTACTTCTGTGCTAAACTAGCTAGCTACCTCACATGACAGGCCTAACTGGCCATGATGCTAGGTGGCTAGTTAGCTTACAGAAGAAGCTATTCTAACTAGCTAGCTAATCTCATTCATTCAGAAAAACAGAGCAGAACATGTCCCCCCCGTCCCCAGTGGAAATTACACCCCCGGTTCAGGTAAACGGTAAGGCCGACTCCGAACTATGGTGCCTGGCATAGTCTGTATGTGGTGTTCTATGAAGTAACTTTGTCCCGGCAGAGGAAAGAACACGTTTAGCAGTCCAACATAAAACATCTTATAGTAAAATTAGTGCAATTTGAGTAACACTTTTTCAAACTTTTTTTCTAACAGGAATAACTAAAACTAGTGCATTCTTAATCAACTCATTAACGCACACACCCAAGCACATACACACAATTTATCTCCCCCTCCCTCTTTCTCTCCCTCCCGCCTTCTCTCTCCCCCCTCCACCTCTCCTCTCTCTCCCCCCTCCACCTCTCCTCCTCTCTCATCCCCCTCCACCTCTCCTCCTCTCTCTTCCCCCCTCTCCCCCTCTCTCTCTTAGGCCATGGGTCCCCATGTGTCCTGAGTTGAGGAGACCGTAAGAATATAGTTAGGCATTACAGTGGAGTAATGTGAGCATGTCTACATGCTCTGAGGTCAGGCTTGCAATGTTCCCAGCAGCAGAAAAGAGGCGTTCAGATGGAGTTGATGTTGCGGGGACAGACAGGTATGATTTGGCCAGAATAGCCAGGGTGGGGAACCTTGCTGCATTTTCCTTCCACCATTGGAGTGGGCTCTTATCCCTTGCAATACATTTTTCACCAAAATACATGAGTATGTCATTCCTCACCATTTAATTGGCAACACCATCTTCTTCCTGGCCATTGTCTTCCTCAGTGTGCTCCTCTGAGTCTGAGCCCAGCAATGCGTCCAGCAGCACAGACATTGGCCTCCTCTTTGAAACTTGTGGCACTGTCTGAGTCATCCTGCTCCACAATTGCCTGTTGAAGCTGTTCCTTCTCACTTCTTTTGGCTTGAAGTTCAAGAGTCTGAAGTTTGACTTGCACTTTTAGGATATCATCTGATGACAGAAACTTTAGCTTGCGGAACCTGGGGTCAAGGGCAGCAGCGTGTTATTGCACATTTTGACCATATTCTCTGAATGTGGTCTCGCCCTCCCACCTTGAAGCTATCTCCTGTGCTGCAGCTGTTTGGAAAGAGTTGACAGGAGCAGACTCGAAAGATGTTTTATGTGTGGACTTCTGGAGGCCCTTTACCAGTGGAGGTAGAGCAGAGACAGTAACATAAGCCTCTCCACTCAGGAAGACAGTGGCTTGCTCAAAGGGTTTGAGAACTTGCTCCAATTCCTCCAGTAGGGTCCGTTGGTCACTTCTCAGATCCAGATAGTGCTTTCCTCGCTGTGTGACCTCTGGGCAAACTGAAAACAGACTGAACAATTAGCAACAAACAAACACGTCAAACACACAACAAACTTGATGGAACTAACTGGCACGGAAGAAACAAAGATGGCGATATAAATAAGGGGAGAAACAGGTGAATGGGAGATGAGTAATAAACCGGGCATGAGGAATGTGAGTGAGAAATAATTAAATAATGAATGTGAGTGCAGAATGCGAGCGGGGAAGGCGAGTGATTGGCTGGGAGTGAGTACTGAGTAATGATGGATAACAAACAAGGAACTAAATGAGGAAACCATGCCCAGCCTGCACAACACGGAGAAACAGACAAGGTGAACAGAAAAACATGACATGAAACAAGAGGAATGGGGAAAATGCCGGGCAAACCACCCCCCTTGTGCGAGTGAGGGAGGGGTCAAGAATGAGCTGGCGGGAGATCCAGCTCTGATCCTCGGGCTCGAACCCCTCCCTCCCAGTCTACCAGGAACAGGGGGTCGTGGACATCTAGGATGCGGCGGATGGAGTAGGCATGAAAGGTAGGGTGGATCTTAAGGGAGTGAGAGAATTTGAGTTTGACAGTGGAAGAGTTAATGATGGCAGAGATGGGGTAGGGACCGATGAAGCAGGGCTGGAGCTTCCTGGAGGTGGCTTGAAGGGGAATGGACGAGGTGGAGAGCCAGACCTGCTGTCCAGGGGTGTACTGCGGAGCTGTGGTGGTCCGGTAGAGGTCTGTCAGGCATCGGGTGCGGGAGGTGGTGCGGAGGAGTGCGGTGCATGCCAACTTTCAGATCTTCTTGCATATGAGGAGGTTGGCCTGGACGGACGGGACGAACACCTCCTCCTGCGCAGGGAACAGAGGAGGTTAGTACCCCAGGGAACACTCTAAAGGGGACATCCCAGTAGCAGAGCTCTTTAAAGAGTTGTGGGAGCATTCCACCCAAGGGAGAAGTTTGCTCCAGGACCAGGAGTTGTGGGAGGTCACGCACCGCAGAGCAGCTCCCAGGTCCTGGTTGGCTCGCTCCGTCTGCCCGTTTGTCTGGGGGTGGTAGCCGGACGACAGGCTGGCAGAGGCACCCAGGGAGTGGCAAAACGCCTTCCACACCTGGGAGGAAAACTGGGGCCCACGGTATGAGACTATGTCCGAGGGGATCCCGTGCAGCCTCACCACATGCAGCACCAGGAGCTCTGCTGTCTCGTATGCAGAGTGGAACTTTGGTAGGGGGATGAAGTGGGCCGCCTTGGAGAACCGGTCCACGATGGTGAGGATGGCAGTGTTGCCATCCGAAGGGGGGAAACCGGTCACAAAATCTACCCCAATGTGGCTCCAAAGACGGCCCGGGATGGAGAGGGGCCGGAGGTGGTGCCTTAGCCACCAAGGTGGCAGGACAGGCCAGAGGAGTGCGCCCACTGGATGACCTGGGAGAGCACGGAGTTGGGAACAAACAAACTGGAGTGAGGGTTATTGCGGGGGTCCGGATGGGTTACATGCGCGGCCTTGATAGTCTTCTCGATCCTCCACGAGACCGCAGCCACCACACAGGAGGGAGGAGCGATGGGGTCGGGGACAGCAGGACTGGCAAACGGGGAGTGGGTGCGAGACAAGGCGTCAGATTTGGTATTGCGGGAACTGGGTCTGTAATGGAGAAATTGAACCGACTGAAAAACAGGGACTAACGGGCTTGACGGGAGGTGAGACGTTTGGCAGACTGAATGTTTTCTAGATTTTTATGATCAGTCCAGACAATAAAGGGAAGTTCCGCCCCATCCAGCCAGTGCTTCTACTCTTCGAGAGCGAGCTTAACTGCCAGGAGCTTGCGGTTACCAATGTGCCGGAGTAAGCTAGTGGGGGAAGTAGGCACAGGGATGGATCTTCTGGTCCTTGTCCACATGCTGAGACAGGATAGCCCCCACACCAGAATCGGACGCGTCCACTTCCACCACAAATTGGTGACTGGGGTCAGGATGTGCAAGGATCGGTGTTGAGGTCAACCTGGTCTTGAGAGTGAGGAAGGCATTGTTGACAGGGTTTTCTTAAAGCTGTAGTGTATAACTTCAGACAAACATGAATACTGTAATTGAGACTGATATGTCTCAATCACTAGGGGCAAAGTGTATAGGGCTACTGCAGGCAAAATGTCTATCATTTGCCAAAAAGAATGTGAATGACACAATCAACCATTACTACAACATAGCAGGTGGAAATGGAACAGAAACAGATTTTGAGGTTCCAATTCTTCATCGATGCCTAAGTCATGTCATGAACATTGCCAAGTCACTGTTTAAAAAACAGTAAGCAGAACTTCAAAATACTAATGACTTTTAATCAACATTAATAGATAAGTTGGTTTTTTATTTCATGTCATTCTGACTTAATTTCCAAAACACTACCACCTGACCATGCTTGTTTTTGGGCTCATGACAACGGCAAGCACTTTGGAGGATCTGGACACAATGGTACAAAGTGCAACCGTTGTCTTCTCCAGTCCATTTAGCAGGGCCAATGTAGAAAAAAAATTTCAGAATCTGCAATCATCATCATCATCATCATCATCGTCTACTGTTTATCCGGAGTCGGGTCGCGGAGGCAGTAGGCTAAGCAGGGGGTTCCAGACGTCCTTCTCCCCAGCGATGCTTTCCAGCTCCTCCTGGGGGATCCCGAGGCGTTCCCAGGCCAGGAGAGATATATAATCTCTCCAGCGGGTTCTGGGTCTACCTAGGGGTCTCCGCCCAATTGGACGTGCCCGGAACACCTCCAAAGGGAGGCGCCCGGGGGGCATCCTAATCAGATGCCCGAACCACCTCAGCTGGCTCCTTTCGATGCGAAGGAGCAGCGGCTATACTCCGAGCTCCCTCCGGATGTCCGAGCTCCTCACCCTATCTCTAAGGCTGAGCCCGGCCACCCTACGGAGGAAGCTCATTTTGGCCGCTTGTATCCGCGATCTCGTTCTTTCGGTCACGACCCAAAGTTCGTGACCATAGGTGAGGGTAGGAACGTAGATCGACTGGTAGACCGAGAGCTTCGCCTTTCCGGCTCAGCTCCCTCTTCACCGCGACGGTCCGGCACAACGCCCGCATTACTGCGGACGCTGCACCGATCCGCCTGTCGACCTCCCGCTCCATTTTACCCTCACTCGTGAACAAGACCCCGAGATACTTGAACTCCTTCACTTGGGGCAAAGACTCATTCCCAACCTGGAGGGAGCATTCCACCATTTTCCGGCAGAGAACCATGGCCTCAGAATTGGAGGTGCTGACTCTCATCCCGGCCGCTTCACACTCGGCTGCAAACCGCCCCAGTGCGTGCTGGAGGTCAGGGTCCGATGAAGCCAGCAGAACCACATCATCCGCAAAAAGCAGATATGCAATTCTGAGGTCACCAAACCAGACACTCTCCTCACCTCGGCTGCACCTTGAGATCCCGTCCATGAATACCACAAACAGGACCGGTGACAAGGGGCAGCCTTGGCGGAGTCCAACACCCACCGGGAACGCACCTGACTTAGTGCCGAGGATGCGGACACAGTTCTCACTTTGGTCGTACAGGGATCGGATGGCTCGCACTAATGGCCCCGGTACCCCGTACTCCCGCAGTACCCCCCACAGGATCCTCCGGGGGACACGGTCGAAGGCCTTCTCCAAGTCCACAAAGCACATGTAGACTGGATGGGCAAACTCCCATGACCCCCCGAGCAACCCTGCTAGGGTAAAGAGCTGGTCCACTGTTCCACGGCCAGGGCGAAAGCCACATTGCTCCTCCTGAATCTTTGGTTCGACCAGCGGTCGGAGCCTCCTTTCCAGCACCCTCGAGTAAACTTTCCCGGGGAGGCTGAGAAGTGTGATACCCCGATAATTGGAGCACACCCTCCGGTCCCCCTTCTTGAAGATGGGGACCACCAACCCGGTCTGCCACTCCGCAGGCACTGTCCCCGACTTCCATGCGACACTAAAGAGGCGTGTCAGCTAAGACAGCCCAACAATGTCCAGAGCCTTCAGCATCTCAGGGCGAATCTCATCCACCCCCGGCGACTTGCCACTGCGGAGCTTTTTGACTACCTCAGCGACTTCCGCCAGCGATATGGGTGCGGACCCCCCCGAGTCTTCAGGCTCTGCCTCTTCCACAGACGGCGTGTTAGTCGGGTTCAGAAGCTCCTCGAAGTGCTCTTTCCACTGCCCGACAACATCCCCAGTCCGGGTCAGCAGTTCTCCTCCCCTGCTGAACACAGCCTGGGTCAAGCCCTGCTTTCCCTTTCTGAGGTGTCGGATGGTTTGCCAGAACTTCCTCGAGGCCGACCGAAAGTCCTTCTCCATGGCCTCCCCGAACTCATCCCATACCCGGGTTTTTGCCTCAGTGACTGCCGAAGCCGCAGCCCTTCTGGCCCTCTGTCTGCTGCTTCAGGAGACCCCCGGGCCAACCAAGCCCGAAAGGCCTCCTTCTTCAGCTTGACGGCTTCCCTCACCGCTGGTGTCCACCAGCGGGTTCTGGGGTTGCCGCCACGACAGGCACCAATGGCCTTCTGGCCACAGCTCCTGCCCGCTGCCTCGGCAATGGAGGCTTTGAACATGGCCCACTCGGACTCCATGTCCCCAGCCTCCCCCGGGATACACGAGAAATTCCTCCGGAGGTGGGAGTTGAAGACCCTGCGGACGGGGGCCTCCGCCAGACGTTCCCAGTTCACCCTCACTACACGTTTGGGTTTTCCGGGTCTGTCCAGCAGTCTCCCCGGCCACCTGATCCAACTCACCACCAGGTGGTGATCGGTTGACAGCTCTGCTCCTCTCTTCACCCGAGTGTCCAAGACATACGGCCGCAGATCTGATGATACGACCACAAAGTCGATTATTGATCTTTGGCCTAAGGTGCTCTGGTACCAGGTACACTTATCGACCACCCATCGTTATGGACAATCCATGACCAGCACAGAAGTCCAATAACAAAACACCACTCGGGAAGGTGGTTCCTGGAAGGGGGTTCCTCCCAATCACCCCCTTCCAGGTTTCTCCGTCGTTGCCCACGTGAGGGTTGAAGTCACCCAGCAGAACTATGGAGTCCCCGGGTGGGACACTTTCTAGTATGCCCCCCAGTGACTCATAAGCACAAACAGCAGTCAGAGTTTTCCCCTCGGTGACACGTAGTCGCAGAGAGGCGACCCTCTCATTCCCTGGGTGAAACTCCAACACAGTGGCGCTCAGTCGGGGGCTTGTGAGTATCCCCACACCCGCCTGGCGCCTCTCACCCTGGGCAACTCCGGAGAAGACTAGGGTCCAGCCCCTCTCCAGGAGTTTGGTTCCGGAGCCAGTGCTGTGCGTGGAGGTGAGCCCAACTATATCTAGTTGGTACCGCTCCACCTCCCGCACCATCTCCGCCCGGATCCCCGCCTTCGCCCACCGCCCGTATGGCAAAGCACCCGACTCCCATGCCGATCCCTGCGGGTGGTGAGCCCACATGGTGGCGGCCCCACGTTCCCTTTTCGGGCTGTGCCCGGCCGGGCCCCATGGGGTAAGGCCCGGCCACCAGACGCTCTCCGACGGGCTCCCCCCCGGGTCTGGCTCCAAGAGGGTGCCCCGGTTTCCCTATTCCGGGCGAGGTTATCTGGTACTGATGAGGCCGTGTCATGGAAGTCTTTGAATCGCTCTTTGTCTGGTCCCTCCCCCTGAACCAATTTGCCTTGGGAACCCCTGCCAGGGGCTAATGCCCCCGACAACATAGCTCCAAGGATCACAGGGACACACAAACCTCTCCACGATAAGGTGGCGATTCCTTGGAGAGGATCTGCAATCATAGCTGAGAAAAATTGGAGACTCCAAATTTGACCAGACCAAGGATTCTGAAATTGCTGCTGAGGATTATCAGGTAAATACCAATTTTTGTAATAACAGAATTTCAAAAATTCCTATTTTCTGCAGGTGTGCACAGGAAATAACTAATTTGAAAAATTACAAGAAAGTTGTTGCCAATGCACCTCTTGATATGGATGGTGAAAAGACGTAATGGCTCACATCACCAAGTATCAACTTTCGTATGCTGCACTGTGGACAGGCATAATGCTTAGTTAGTGATATTTAAGCATCCTAGCATTGTCGTGATCATTTCTTTTAAAGGTAGTGAATTTTCTGCAAATATCAACATAGAGAAAAATTTATTTAACTTTAAAGGTGATCTTGAATGACATGGTGCTGGACCAGTATATGAAGCATATTCAAAAATATATGATGTCCATGAAATCAATAGATTTGGACGATTGGTTCTCAAATAGTTCAGGCTTATGACTTTGTTTTACTGTTCATTTGGATTTTCTTAAATAATACTTCCAATTGTGTGATTTCTTTTCCAGAACAATACAAAAGGCAATCAGACCCAATGGAGAAGAGCCAATGGGATCTCAAGCGTATTCGCTTCAGATCCAGGAAGCTCACCAGAATTGATTACTTTGTCTCCCACTATCAAAGGACCCACACAGCTCTTCTGAAGGAGTATGAAGACTCCAAAAGAATGTTTCGAAGGAAGGTATGTACAGTATATCCCTTTGATCATCAGAAAGATGATGTACAGTGGTATGCAAAAGTTTGGGCCCTCTGGTCAATTTGCATGTTTTTATTTATTTTTTATGTCAGCTTAATGTTCCCTCTGCCAATCAATTCCTTGATGGATTTCCCTATTTGTAGATCTACATTCCCTCAGCTCAGTGTTTCATCAATCTTTGATTAATTGTCATTAACAGATTTGTAATACTCAAATACGGGCTCAAGATCCCATTTTTAATTCAATTCGTTATTATTATTTCACGATTGGTTGAGTTCAAAAGCACAATCTCTATTCATATTGGCAAACAATTCCATTGATGTATCTCTTCTTTGCTAATTTTTCTTTTGCCACTAAAATTATTAATCACAGACCCTTATATGACTGTTTTAAACATGTATTTATTGTTCTATTAAACAGACAGAGTAAAGTTAGAGGGAAACGTTTATCATGCTTGGTATAGCTATATACTGTATTACATATTGTTAATGTATGTCTGTAAACTCACGCTACATTGTACGCTTTTCACGCTTCCTATAAGTAGATCCAGCCCTTAGGTTTCTGTGATCTCTAAAGTGGTTATAACATTTTTTGGCAGACATTGAGTGGGAAAAAAAATTATTGAAGAAACGGCAGCAGAAAAAGAGGGGGAGATATTTTTCTGCGATACGCAAAACATTTCCTTTCATAAAATCTACCAAAAACGTATCCAAAAACTGTAAAGAGTCATTCCATATCAAATCACACAGTTGAAATTTTTTTTTTCCAGGTCACCCTCTCAGATTCCCCTAAAAAAATTCACAGGTCTGTATCTCTAATAGTTTTGAAACTACAGCCCTTTGAAATTTTAATTTTGCCGAATGAGCCTTTCGGTCCAACTTCCGACATTCATAGCTCCTTTGATATGACATGTACAGCTTTGAAACTTTGTGACTATGGCTTACTTTTTAAAAAAAAAATTCAGATGAGGTGTATCTTATGTACTTTTCTTCCTACAAGGTCTGAAAATGGCCGAAGATTCAAAACGTAACAAAACAATACCCCCTTTGAGAGCTTCTCACTCAAACGGTATGCTAGATAAAGCACTTTTTCTCCTGTCATTTATGACATATTAGGCCTTGTGTATGCAGTAACCATATTTATTACTGTTATATGAGTGTGAGGATAATTTCTTGAAATGTGCTCGATTTGCAAATCTTCTCAAAATTGCCTATTTTCATGTCCTCATTTGACCATGTAGGCAGTTAACCATAATTTTAATATGTATACCATGTATTCTCATATATATGAAGATGATCCGACAAAAAATCTGGTGTTGTTGCTGAGCTTCCTACTGGAGTTATGATTTTTTTAATGCATATGAAATACTCAATATTGTATCAGTGTCACAAAGTGACTTATACAGTGAGCAAAAACTATTTGTTTGCTGAAATATTTACAAAATATTTTCTTTGTCAAATATGCAACATTCAGATGGTTCACATTTACATATGAAAACATGAATTATTGTTTAAATATTTTTTGACAAAATTCATTTTTCTTTTATGAATATTTTTTTTACTTTAGATATTAAATTTGTCACTATTATTGTGTTCTTGCTGTGATGTCACTGAAACATGTTGGTACTCTTTGCATCTAACATCAGCAAGATGTACATAATCTTGGGTAAGTATTGCTTCATGCATTAATCCTCACTTGCCCAGACACATCAGAAAGATTGCGCAATGTTTTCCTTATATAAAAGCAAATTAATTTAGGATAATCATAATCACTCACGTCATCAAGATGGAGACCAGTTCTTTATCTCAGTGTAATCTTGGAAATAGATTGGAAGATGAATGTCATAAAATTACTTATTCAAGAAAACAAGAATTTCTGAAATTCAGTTCATTCTCTGATGAGGAAAAAGCTTTAATTCACTGGAGATCAGGAATTTCACTGGATGAGGATGGCAGCGTGTGTTACCATCATCAGAAACTATTTTTAACATGGTATGAAAGCCTTCAACGCCTTTGTGTGGATCCAAGAAGCATTCATAAGAAGAATATCTTGTAAGTGCCATTTTAATATCTGATTGTCTAAAAAAAGTTTATTTCATTTTAAGGGCATCAATTGTAAGTTGGTGCATTTTTTCTGTTGTGTTACAAACGTATGCTTATTTTATAATCTTAAAACTTAATTAGAAAATCAAACAGTATGCGACAGCTATGAATTTTGGAATTAAACTTATATGAATAATATGTTATGCATTTTGCAGGATCCCTCCGTTGTGTAAATGAAGATACTGGGCCTGATACCTGGACAGAAACTGTGTTCAAGTTGCTGGAGGGACCTTATAGGTGTTGGGGATCAAACGGAATCTGATTACCAAGCTGATGATGAAGCTGGACCAAGCACTACCCTTGATTCAGTGAGTGAGAAGCTCTCAAAAGGGGTGTCGTTTTGTTACGTTTAGAATTTTCAGTCATTTTCAGAGCCTTGTAGGGGGAAATGTACGTATGTATGATCTGGTATGATGTTTGTATTCTACAGAAAAAGTTAACCATAGTCACAAAGTTTCAAAGCTGTACATGCCTGTTACGATCGGTGGAGAATAGGGACCCAAAAGCAGGCAGGGGTACAAAAAACCGAAATTTAATGTAAAAGCTAAGGTACAAAATCCAAAACCAAAGAGTAGTCAAAAAACAGGCATAGGTCAAACACGGGAAGGCACGGCAAAGGTACAAAACAAATCCAGAAGCAGGGTCGCGAGAATCCCTTAGTGTAGTGCATCCCTTAGTGTCTCCAAATGTATCTAAAATGGATAAAATGTGCATTACAGTAAATCAGGAGGTAATCAGTTTCTATCAACACATAAAGTATTCTGACTCACAGAAAATATGTTTGCATTCAGTGCATGAAGGAATTTCCATCTTTTTCAAAAGAATGGGGTGGTGAGATATATAGGGGTCCAGAAACCTATACAACCCTATCCAAAAATTTATACAAAGCTTTATTTGTCCATATTAAGGCCCATTGATACTGGTGTGCTCAATATAGGGTAATGCATGGCTAAGCTATGTATAAATACTAATGCTGCATTACATGATATGACTTATCCTACCATTCAGCCACAACAAATGAGATAAATAAATCCTATATTTTACATGGATTGTGACTACAATTTACCCTGGTTACATACAAACGTGTTACTTTAGTAAAATATTGTGACACTGGACCAGTGATACTGGATTACCATTGACAGCCAGCAAAAATGTCATAGGTTAGTTTATGGCCCATTGATTCTGGTGTGCTCAACATAGCATAATGTACCAATACTAATGATACAATACATGATATGACCTATGCTACTATTTAGCCACAAGAAATTTGATAATAAATGCGATATTTTACATGGCTACTGTGACTAAAATTTTAACGATGCACAAATAAAGTTATTACTTGAAAAAATCTACTCGAATCTCCGTGTAATAACAATGAGGCATTGTGCGTCTGAAACTGGTAGAAATCGGATCCAAAATGGCTTCTGAATGGATCCAACCTAGTCCTGTGTTATGCATGGATATCGGTCAGCTGGTTAAATCTACCTATGGGAATGCCATACCATTTCAGAAAGCTTAGGATGCGCTCTATTGGACGATATAAGTGTCAGTTAAAATAACGTTTGTGTGAAGGATTTACAAGTGCATCTTTTGAATGCGGTCATATACGCAATGTCATTTTGGAGCATGGACACATGTATTAAAAACGGGTCAACCAAGGCAGATTATTGCAGGGGACATCTTAATCTTCATAACCAAAGGAGCTTTTTATAGCAAAAGAAAGTTATGTAGTGAAAAACAAATACCACTATTTTTTTTTCTTCTGTGGAGTGAGTAGGCATGTTGACAGTTTTACTTGTATGGATTCAGGATCTTGGAAGGTGTTTCTTGCTGCTGTGATAGTAAATGATTTTTTGGTGATAAAATGAAAACTCTCAAATGTGTTTAAATGTGTCCATTGTAGATGACAGTGTAGCAGCATAGCATGCTACTTTCATGAATTACAAGCTAATGGTGGCAGATAGAAACGTGATATTTCACCGCTAATAGGATATTAACTACTGATTATGATGATATGCGAGTTATGGTGATAAAATCCGTATTCTCGTGGAACTAGCAACGTATTTGTGATGTTTTTTAAATTGAGAGGCCGGCGTCTCTACCACTAGGGGTCAGCACAAACAAGTTAATTCGAATGTATTTTGTTGTGTCGGGCTTTTGTCTTGTTTTTTTCATGCGCTGTGTGTCTGTTGTGGTATGGGGACGCGGGCTGGAGATTTTTCAGGGCACTCCTGCTGCTTGTTTTGATAATATTGACGAATTGTCTAGTCAAGATAATTTTGTTTGTGGTCGTCACCATGGAGACGCATTTGCAACATATGCTCGGAAATTTCCGTTGAATCTGCAGCAACAAAGTTTACCATCGCTCTTCACCAGAGCTGAAGATGTCGGGACTGATCCAGGAGTGCAGGCAATCTTCAAAACGCAACCAGTGAAGGGTTGTATAGGGCAGGGATTTCAGTGTACATTAAATAATTCCGTGTAGGAAGGGCATACCTGTTATTTATCTGTCCAAGAATTTGTCTGAACCCAGGTTTCTTAACAGTATACACAGGGACCTGATCCATGCATATGTACTCTGCTACAGCCCTGTTCAATTTCTTAGCTTTGCATTATACTTTGTTGTTCAAATACAGCTG
Organism: Ilyophis sp. 1 JC-2022; assembly: GCA_022702515.1. NCBI lineage: Eukaryota > Metazoa > Chordata > Actinopteri > Anguilliformes > Synaphobranchidae > Ilyophis > Ilyophis sp. 1 JC-2022. The sequence continues at coordinate 96,698 of JAKUDI010000034.1, forward strand.
GTAGGGTAGGCTGTGAGTGTGTCGTTTTCGTTGCAGGTTGATTCTCCTCAGCTTCTCTCTGGTACTGTAAGAGTTTTTAGAAGAGTTTTTCTCTTTAGATCGCTAATTATATAGTAATCAGCGTAATTGTCAGCAGGGTGGGAAATTAACTTTCTGACCTACCAGCCACAGTGGCTGGTAGATGCTACATTTTACCAGCCACCCCAAAATTGTACCAGACACCTTTTAAATATGTATATTTTTATCAAATTACACTAAAATAATGTTTCAGATACATTACCGAAAATGCATATTCCTGTTTATAACTCTAATAAAATGGTATTTATTATAAACTCCTCAAAAAAAGTTCGGAAACGTTATTTCGGTCGATTATTCCTCCCCTTTAGTAATACCAATTGGTATTGTATTTTATATCGTTGGAAAGCCTGATTAGTCACCTTTACAACGAGGTACAACTTGTAAGGATCGTGCATTCGTGGAATGAGCAACACAGCTAACCGTGTGGGTAGCGGCCCAAAAAAATGTGCCAAAATCCCCTGCAATATTCTTCTGTTGGTATTCACTCTCGTTTTGAGTTGCTTGGTGGACTGGATGATTGCACTCTCCCACAGTAATAAGGAAAAAACAACACATATTGGCCATTTTAACACTTTATTCATTTTACACTGTCAGGGACCTCAGTAGCGTGTGGAAGATCCATACGCAGCCACAACAGCTTGGCACCTCCTCCTCATGCTGGTCACCAGCCTGGTCACACACTGCTGTGGGATGGCATCCCATTCCATCCCACTGGCATACACCTGCCAGCACTTGAAGCTCAAAACGAGAGTGAATACCAACAGAAGAATATTGCAGGGGATTTTGGCACATTTTTTTGGGCCGCTACCCACACGGTTAGCTGTGTTGCTCATTCCACGAATGCATGATCCTTACAAGTTGTACCTCGTTGTAAAGGTGACTAATCAGGCTTTCCAACGATATAAAATATAATACCAATTGGTATTATTAAAGGGGAGGAATAATCGACCGAAATAACGTTTCCAAACTTTTTTTGAGGAGTTTATAATGTATTACAGGTCAGACAGTCAAACATTGTGTATAAGTGTATTACATAGCCTACATTTCATATGTAGCCTACATAAGTGCAAACCCCAATTCCAAAAAGTTGGGACAGTATGTAAAATACACATAAAAGCAGAAAGCAGTGATTTACATAGCAGATGACATAGCAGATAACGTGACATGGATGACGGTGGTGGAATGAGCTCCCCGTGGAGGTCAGAACAGCAGAAAGTCTGACCGCTTTCAAGCGCAGATTGAAGACTCACCTTTTCAAGCTGCACCTCTCTCCACCCCTCCCTACCTCCTTGTGACTATTATCAGAATTGTGTATTCCCCCCCCCCAAAAAAAAAAAAAAAAAAAAAAAAATTCCCCAATCATACTGACTGCGCCTAGCGCTTAGATTCGTGTTTGCCTTTTTAGGATTGTTTTAACGCACTTGTTACTTGTTTGGAAATGCACTATGTACGTCGCTCTGGATAAGAGCGTCTGCTAAATGTCTATAATGTAATGTAATGGATGAGAAGGGACAAAATTCACCATTAGTTTGAGAAATAATGATAGGAGTAGCCTTTCCGTCCTTAACAGTTTTTGAGTGTTTTAATACTAATGTGAGTGAATTGGTGAGAATCCATAACTAAAGACATGGTGAGATAATGCAGTGAATTCACTGCACCTCAGAAAACCATAAAAAGCACTGAAAATGACAGTTTCCAATAAGGTGTCTATATAAGGACCGAAGAACCTTTGTTGGAGGCAGCGCACCAATTTGTGAAGTAAAGGCAAAGTAAGGGGAAGGCGTTTATCTCCTGGGTATTCTTTTCTTAGGCAATTGAGGAGACGACGAACAGAAGGAATTCCAAGTAAACTACACATTGAAGGGTCCCTGCAATAACGCTCTTAATGGTGGATAACTGAATTTTTTGAGGTTCAAAGCAGTGAACTATGAAGGCGCATACCATGGGAATGTTAACCGGAAGAGGTGCTACAGAAGAGGCAACACAAAGAGGAAAAGTAGGACCATGCAGAATTATAGGACTTTAATGTTGACTTTGCTATACCTGACCTCATGTAATTAACTGCAGCAGACAAATAGGTTGATAGAGAAGGTTTTAGTCTAGGACAATCTGACTGAAGGCCGGGCATTTCATACTGGTGGGCGTGACCTCTGAAAAATTTAAAAGTGATAAAGCATCGGCCACATTATTGTCCAGACTTGGTATATAGGCAGCATTTAATATGATATTATTAATAATGCATGTCCAGGTTAAATGTCGTATTAATCTGTTAATAAACGGCACGGAATAACTACCTTTATTTATTATGTTCACAGCTGCTTGATTGTCACAAAAAATTGTGATCCTTTTCCTACACCAGCGATTGCCCCATAAGCATGTCCCCATGCCGCGATAATTGGATAGATTTCAAAAAGCTCTGTTGATTTAACGTCTGATGGTAATGATTTGAATTCCTTGGGCCATTCAACTGCAACCCATTCTTTCTTATATAGACCCCCAAAACCACTAGAGGGGGCTGAGTTGGTATAAAATTCCAAAGATTTGGATGTTTCGACTTGATCATGATAAAAGAATGAAATTCCATTCCAGTGATTTAGCAGGGATAGCCCAGAAATGCAAGTCTGAACGGCATCCTTCGTTTAAAATAATTTTATCATGGAGATTTGCCACGGATTTAGACAGATCGAGGACCCTAGTGATGAAAGCACGCTTGAGGGATAATTTTCATTGCAAAGTTTAAATGACCCAGCAGAGAAAGCAATTCACGTTTGACAATGCTCTTAGATGTCATCAATGTGAAAGAGAACATGATATCTCGGATGCGAGAGAGCTTTTCCATGGGAGAAGCTTGCATGAAGTTTCTATCCAATATAATACCCAGGAACTCCAGGGAGGTTGTGGGCCCTACCGTTTTTTCATCAGATAGGGGGATATTTAGCCTGTTGAACTTACTTTTAAGTGTAGAAATTGATTTAGCAGGTGACAAATTGGGGAAATCTACGAATAAGAAAACATCCAGCAGATGCAACACGAAAGGCAATTTGCAGATGTTCAGTAAAATCCAACGCCCACTTAATTCAGAAAAGATGCCACTGGGAAGGGTGAAGAGGCATTACTTTAAAGGCATCTGTAATATCCGCCTTTCTCTGATATTTTAATAAGTTGAATAGCATGGTTGATTGTTGCATAATACAGTGAAAACTGTTCAGGTGGAATCAAGCTATTAATACTAGAAATATAGCCTTTTCTTCCCTGAATATTTTGCGAGTTGCGACACCGATGGAGCTTATTCTAAATGTAGGAAAACTGAGGTTTAGAAAAGTAAGCCAATTAAGCTTTTTTTAACCTCTTTCTCGATCCAACAATTTACGACATCGGGTTCATTTAACGCAGATTGTAGATTTTTACATGTGTTAGAGGTACTGGAAAGATGGCTCAGACCAGCTACGAACCCCTGAATTAAGCCAGTGATCAGGTAGTTAACCAAACATTTGTTTTGGTGTTTGGATAGGCTAATAATTCAGCTAGGTTGATGGATGTAGAGGGATGATTAATCAGCGTTTTCTCACAGGTGCTGGCCGGAACCTGCGTGGGTACACAACCCTGGGATGGGTGTTGCCGCATATGCTGCAAATGTGCATAAATTTACAGTTAGGATATGTACAGACAGATTACTTTAAATGAATGCGGAGTGGAGTACTTTCTGATGGGGAATATTTCACCTGATTCCTTACGCAGTTCTTGTCATTAGAATAAAAGGTATCGTTAGGTCCAACAGGCGAACTGGGCTTAATGGGTCGGGAAACTTGAAACACAGTTTTTGGACAGAGTTTTGCCGAATGGGAAAACGTGCTGCAGATAGAGCAGGAGAGGGAACGATGACCTGTGAAATGTCTGCTGAATAATTCCAGGTCTACTATGGACCAATCAAGCCAAGAGTTGAAACGTTGCAGGTACATGGCAGCTTTGCTAGAGAAGGATTTATGGTATTCGTAAAAAAGATTTCTGCCTTATGTGAGGGAAAGATCAGATATGACGGCTAGATAAGTGTCCAGTTCCATACGCCTGTCAGAAAAAACCTCGCACAATGCGTCTCTGAACACGCCAAAAGCAATGTTGAATTCTGCCAGAGTTAGGTTTTTTGAAATACGTGGGTCGCTTTCTTTTAAAATGACCGAAATGTCCCTGCAATCTACTAGGCGTTTATCGATTACATCAGAAGAGCATAGTAGGATCTATTAGTACCTTGTAACCTTGTACTTTGTAGTACCTTGGATCTATCTAGTAACTTGGCATTTTTTGTATGTTAAACATGTTTTTGTTGAGACAAATTATTCTCCTTTCACAGTTTGATGTGGCACATAGTTTCATTGACCACAACTTCTTGCTATGGTAAGATGAAAAAACACAGAGCCAAGTTGCATTTAATCATTTAAGAAAGTTTGGATAGCATTGCTTTGGAATACAGCTAGTTTAATTAGCATGAGCTACGATAGGCAATATTGTTTGAGTAACTTGGCCACATTTTGATATCAATACTTTTAAAGGCAGGCCTAGTTTTTGCAAGTTGGAATTAAGGACTTACAGACAGTGCTTTGTAAGCTATGCGTGAGTAACTTGGCATTTATTTACGTTGAAAACGTGTTTTTGTTGAGATATCACTTCTTTTTGTTATGTTTTTGGTAGCTAACTAATAATGATAATGCATGAAGATAATGACATCAAGAGAGACATGCATACAGAATACATACAGACTCCTAATGAAGAAATTTGTGTAACCATACGACCCTCTATTGACGAGAATGAGAACATCGCTCCTTTAACGATTTTTTTACTTTTTGAAAGTTTGTAGATTAATTATGTATTAATGTCTAATAAAATACAATGAACACCACCACTTGAGCCATAGAATAGAATAACTTTTATTTTCCTGATAGGGAACTTCAGTTGTAGCCACCAGCAACAACAAAAAAGATGTAGACAGTGGGGCAGACCCACAACACACAAACAAACATATCAAATAATACAGCCAAACGTCATGATTAAAAATAGCCCCCGCTGTCCCTGGCGGCCTTTTGAAGATTGCCTGCAGTCCTGGATCAGTCCCGACATCTTCAACTCCGGTGAAGAGCGATGGTAAACTTTGTGACTGCAGATCCAAGGGACATTCCTGAGCATAATGCGAATGCGTCTCCATGGCAATGACCACAAACAAAATTATCCTGGCTCGATTAAAAAGTTAATTCATGGGAGTTCATGAGACACCATGGGAATCCCATGGGATAATGGGGGGCACCATGGGATTTTATGGGGTACCCATGGGCCCCTCCATGAGACACCATGATCTCCAATGAGCACCCATGGGACCCCCATGAGACACCATGAGAATCCCATTGAACTCCATGAAAAGCATCCCCCATGAAAAAACCCATGGGACCCCCATGAGGAGCACTCCCATGAAAAACCCATAGAATTCCCATGAATGCTTTTATGCATTGAGTTGCTGCCACATGATTGGTTGATTAGATATTTGCATTAACGAGCAGGTGTGTAGGTATACCTAATAAAGTGGCTTTTTTATTTTTATATAAAACAAAGATTTTATTTTTATATAAAACAGGAGTTATGGGTGCATCAACTATGCCAGTGGATTCAAACAAGTAATTCCTGTCATTATTTCTCTTTTAGCGTATGTCCAGAAGAGCTTCCCTACCCATATGGAAAAAATACATATTTGAAATGTATTTATATTGGCCAAAATGTATGACTGATGTATGTCAGATACATGTCTAGAAATTTAAGAAATGTATTCCCTCCTTGATTGAATGCATTTTAACCTTTGAAATGCATTTTGGGAATACATTTCAACACCCAGAAAAGGATTTGGACTGTTAAAATGCATTTCAACCAAGGCAGGAAATTAACTTTTTGAATTTGGGCTTTTTATCTATATTATGGTGTTTTACCATTACTATAGAAATACTATAGTATATTTGTAGTTACATTATCCATATAGTAGACTCTGTAGTACATCTAGTGTCATGCACACAAACTCCCATGTTAAAATTATAATTATTTTTGTTTCATTCACATTTCTGACAGCCTGAAAATACATTGCACGTACAGTCAAGCCAGAAAGTCTGCACACCCCTTTCACCTTCTTCATGTTTTATTACGTTACAGACTTATACTACAATAGATTGAGGAAATTTTTTGCCTCAAACATCTACACACAATAGCCAATAATGACGAAGTGAAAACAGGTTTTTAGAATATATGCAATTTTATTTTACTGACAAAAATATGTTATTTAGGGGTTACATAACTGTACACACCCTTAGCCTAATACTTGGTTGCTGCACCTTTGGCAGCGGTTACAGCTTCAAGATGTCTTGGGAAAGAAGCTACAAGCTTGACACACTTGTTTCTGGACATTTTTGCCCATTCCTTTTGGCATATCCTTGCAAGCTCCGTCAGGTTGGATGGGGAGCGTCGGTACACAGCCATTTTCAGCTCTTTCCACAGATGTTCAATTGGATTCAGGTCTGGGCTCTCGCTGGGCCACTCAAGGACATGCACAGACTTTCTCCGAAGCCACTCCTTTGTTCTCTTGGCTGTGTGCTTCGGGTCGTTGTCATGTTGGAAGGTAAACACCAGTCTGAGGTCCAGAGCGCTTTGGAGCAGGTTTTCTTCAAGGATCTCGGTGTACTTAGCTGCATTCATCTTTCCCTCTATCAGGACTAGTTGCCCCATTTCCGCTGCTGAAAAACATCCCCACATCATGATGCTGCCACCACCATGCTTCACTGTAGGGATGGTATTAGCCAGGTGATGAGCGGTGCCTGGTTTCCTCCAGACGTGACGCTAGGTATTCAGGCCAAAAAGTTCACTTTTTGTTTCATCAGACCAGAGAATCTTGATTCCTCTAGGTGCCTTTTGGCAAACTCCAAGCGGGCTGTGATGTGCCTTTTACTAAGGAGGGGCTTCCGTCTGGCCACTCTATCATAAAGGCCTGATTGGTGGAGTGCTGCCTGGATGGTTGATCTTCTGAAAGGTTCTCCCATCTCCACAAGGATACGCTGGAGCTCTGTCAGAGTGACCCTCGGGTTCCTGCTCACCTCTCTGGCCAAGGCCCGTCTTCCCCGATTGTTCAGTTTGGCCGGGCGGCCAGGTCTAGGAAGATTCTTGGTGGTTCCAAACTTCTTCCATTTACGAATGATGGTGGCCACTGTGCTCTTTGGGACCTGTAAAGCTGCAGAGATTTTTTCGTACCCTTCTCCAGATCTATGCCTTGACACAATACTGTTTCTGATGTCTGCAGATAATTCCTTCGATCCCATGGCTTGGAGTTTGCTCTGACATGCACTGTCAACTGTGGGACCTTATATAGGCAGGTGTTGGCAATCTCCAGTCATGTCCAATCAATTGAATTTATCACAGGTGGACTCCAATTAAGTTGGAGAAACAAAAAAGAGACAAAAAATGAACTCAATCTATTGTAGAATATGTTTGTAACGTAATAAAACGTGGACAAGGTCAAAGGGGTGTGCAGACTTTCCGGCTTTTAAAATATTTTAAATATGGTATCTTTATAATTACTATAAAAATACTATAGTTTGTATACTATAGTTTATATAGATTATAATAATCCTATAGGTCTTTTAGGTTCTATAGGCAATATCAATATATAGCTAGTGTTACTATACTTTAGTATGTTTGTATAATTATATTGTTAACTATATAATACTATTTGAATACAATTGGATATAATGGATAAGCAATGGGATTTATACAGGGCATTATTTAAATATTTACAAAATACAGGATTAATAAACATATAAATCAATAATGTAATTGGATACGACACACTCCTCGTACCAGATATGCAGTAGATATGGATGGATCACTTTAAGTGTTGTTTCTCCTGACAAATTGAACTCTATGGAAAAATAAGTCAGGAGAAGAAACCATTCAAGTTATCCATCCATACCTACTGTATTTCTGGCAGCAGAGTGATGGTTTAAGGCTTGTTTGATACATCAGACCCTTGCTAACTTAGACCCACTTAGCCAACCATGTGTTCCATACTGTTCCAGTGTAATTTACAGCTAAATGTAGTCCCATCCCCCAATTTTCATAGAGATCCATTCAAATGCAGAGACATTTACTATCGCTTGTAAGAGTACCAGAAAATAAGATATCAAGAGTCTTTTGATGTTGTTGATTTTTTTTTCTCGTCAATTAAAGGTTGGATTTTTCTAATTTTTTCAGTGTGAGATTAAGCTAATTCACCAAACTAAACAAATTTTTTATAACCCTTTTTACTCATCTTTACCAGGGGTACCAACAAATTTGAGCACGTCTGTATCTGGTCATGCTCATTAGTGTAATTTTAAAGCAACTAACCAATTGTACTATTTTAATTGGAGGTTGTCATGAGATGGAATGAACTGCCCTCTTCCCTTACGAAAACGTACTATCCGATTGCTATAGGAATCTTATGATAGTTTGGGACAATTCTTACAAATTCCTTGAATATTTCCCATAACAATCCCTATAGGACAAACAAGGCTACTTCAGACTATTATAGGATCTTTTAGTACATTAGGCAAACTATAGGGTATATAACATACTATATGTGACTATAGGATTCGCTATAGAGTATGATAGGAATCCTAAAGTATTTTTTCGTAAGGGTTAACCGTATCTCAGGTGCCACTTTCTTGGTAGTGCAATCCATGATCATTCAACAGTTAATTTATATTATATATATATATATATATATATATATTTTGACAAATGTGATTTTCACTTGTACTTGGTCCTTTATATTATTTCCGTTGTGTTATAGGCCAGGCGAATTCATGAGAATTATCACAATCAATCTCAAGCCAAAGTTCCTGAGTGTTCTGGAAAAGTACACCCCAAGACTATTGGCATTGCAACATAAAGGGAGCACAGCAGGCTAAAAGATTAAGAGAATGTCCATTATTGAATGTCTACAGCAGGTTAGTAAATAAACCATAGCCTATGCTGTTCTTCATGTATTACATGGTGACTAATTCACCTCCATTTGATGGGTTTTATGAGTATGGTTATTTAACCATTTAATTTTGTTAAAGTTATTGCTTTGTCAGTTGTAAAATCATTAGAAGTGCTAATGATAACACTGGGATAACTGAGTAAAGATATCTTAAATTATAATCTCTACTCATTTGTGAATGTTTTTATCAATCTACACATATCATATGCCACTCATCAAATGCTCCTCTGTCATGTGCTCCTCATGGGTTTTAACATTACACTCCTCTCTGTACACCAGTCCTATCAAGGCTTATTAGAAATAAGCAGTTTTATACTTAAAGGAACACGCCAACATTTTGGGAACTTGGCTTATTTGCCATCTTCCCCAGAGTCAGACAAGAGATGAATACCCTTTTTTTCTGTGTGCGTGCAGTAAGAAGCATAGAGACCCGTACTGTTTGCCTAGCTTAGCCGCAATCACTGGAAATGGGTTAGACCAGTTAGCCTATAGCTCCATCAAAAGTGACGAAATTGGGGGGGCAGATAGGGCTTTCTCGTATATTGGGGGGGACGCGTCCCCCGTGTAAATGACGCCTATGTTTGGACAGGATTTAGAAAAGTAAGAAGACTCAGTCAGCAACATGTCGATGACTAAAGATAAACCATATGTTTATTGATCATTTTCAGATGAGAGAGTGAGCGTATGTGTGTGAGAGAGATATATAGTGTCTAATATTGGTCTTTGATTAAAGTGACGAAATACACTTTCCAACAACTCCAAAACTTTCTTTTGAAAATTACAATGTCTCATTTTACATTGTTATTTCTACACGTGGTAAATACACAAGTCACAACATGTAAATAAGAAAGTTTTGGAGTTTACCTTTATTTCGTCACTTTTGAGGGAGCTATAGCTAACTGGTCTAACCCACTTCCAGTGATTGCGGCTAAGCTAGGCAAACAGTACGGGTCTCTATGCTTCTTACTGCACGCACACAGAAAAAAAGGGTATTCATCTTCTTGTCTGACTCTGGGAAAGATGACAAATAAGCCAATTTCCCAAAATGTTGGCGTGTTCCTTTAATAAAAGACCAATATTAGACACTATATATCTCTCTCACACACATATGCTGACTCTCTCATCTGAAAATGATCAATAAACATATAATAATAATAATAATAATAATAACTTTATTTATATAGCACTTTTCATACAGAATGCAGCCCAAAGTGCTTTACATTATACAATGAGTAATAACACAAGTAAAAACATAAAAATAGTTCCACACAATGCAAAAATCACAAGTATAATAAAAATAGGTAAGGTGAATAATTCAAAATAATTAAAAATAAAAAGGAGTTAGTTAAAAGCAATATTAAAAAGGTATGTTTTCAACTGTCGTTTAAAAATGTCCACTGAGCCGGCTTCTCTAATACTTTTTGGGATTGAGTTCCACAGCTGAGGTGCATAAAAGTTAAAAGCAGATGCCCCAATTTTCCCTTGGGGGACCTCAGGAACAATTAAAAGCCCAGCAGTGGAGGACCTTAGGGCTCGTGAGGGGACATAAAAAGACAGGAAATCAGCGGAGGGCAGTGTAGTATAATGGTTAAGGAACTGGGTTTGTAACCGAAAGGTTGCAGGTTCAATTCCCGGGTCGGACACTGCCGTTGTACCCTTGAGCAAGGTACTTCACCTGCATTGCTTCAGTATATATCCAGCTGTATCAATGGATTCTATGTATAAATGCAAAAGTAATGCTGTGTAAGTCGCTCTGGATAAGAGCGTCTGCCAAATGCCTATAATGTAATGTAATATAAAAGGGTGCTAAATTGTTAAGAGCTTTAAAAATGAGTAGAAGGACTTTAAAATCAATTCTAAAAGAAACGGGGAGCCAATGCAATGCAGCTAAAACTGGAGTAATGTGTTCTCTCTTCCTTGTTTTTGTTAAAAGTCTGGCAGCAGAGTTCTGAATTAGCTGCAGTTTATCGATGGACTTTTTAGGAAGACCAGTTAAAAGAGCATTGCAATAGTCCAATCTACTTGAAATAAAAGCATGAATCAACTTCTCTGCATCCTGTTGGGTTAAAAACGACCGGACTTTGGCAATATTTCTTAAATGTAGGAAAGCTGTTTTGGTCACCTTATTTATATTGGTTTTAAAACTTAAATCAGAATCTAAAATGACTCCTAAACTAGTTACTTCTGATTTAATCTTGTGAGCTAAGTTTCCTAACCTATTAAAAAGTGCTTCCTTTTTGGCTTTGGGGCCGACTAAAAGTATTTCTGTCTTATCTTCGTTAAGTTTTAAGAAATTATTGCTCATCCATCGATCGATTGCAGACAGACAGTTAGTCAAGGAGCATAATGCACTTGAATCATTCGGCTCAACAGAAATATAAAACTGTGTGTCGTCAGCATAGCTATGAAAGTCGACATTGTGTTTTCTGATAATCTCACTTAAAGGTAGCATATATAATGAAAAAAGAAGAGGACCAAGACAGCTTCCCTGTGCAACACCACAGGTCATATCATGTTTCTCAGATACAAAATCTCCCAAACTAACATAAAATTTTCTATCTATAAGATATGTTCGAAACCAGTTCAGTGCACATTCAGATAGTCCAACCCAGTTTTCCAATCGATTGATTAGTATACTATGATCAAGTGTATCAAATGCTGCACTCAAGTCCAAAAGGATAAGAATTGAGACCCTGCCTGCAGCAGCACTAAGTCTAAGATCATTGGTTACTTTAATTAAAGCCGTCTCTGTGCTGTGGTTCGATCTAAAACCAGACTGGAATTTCTCCAAGGTACCATTTTCATTTAAAAAGTTATTAAGTTGATTAAAAACTACTTTTTCAAGTATCTTGCTCATGAAAGATAGGTTGGAAATAGGCCTATAATTACTTAGAATTTTATCATCTAAATTTGATTTTTTCAGTCGCGGTTTAACAACAGCAGTTTTGTATGGGTTGGGAAAAATTCCAGTCTCAAGAGATGTATTAATTATTTTACGAACTGGTTCAGAGAGACTATTAAAAACATTTTATTTTTATTTTGTGGGGACAGGGTCAAGATTACAAGTTGATGATTTACTCTGTGATACAATTTTATAAAGTTCTACTTCAGAGATATTATTAAAATTCCTCAAGGTTGCTGGTCTGTTACAAGGCAAATCGTGTGTATTACTGGTGTGTCTAACAATACCAGCTCTTATAGTAGTTATTTTGTTTTGTAGTAATTTCCTCTTATTTTGATACAGAAACTAAGCTGAGAGTGTCAGAGGTTGGTGCGGGATTTAATAGACGATCAATAGTTGAGAATAATACCCTGGAATTGCCGCCATTCTCTGTAATGATCTTTGAAAAGTGGGCTCTTCTCTCAGAGCGAATAGCCTTGTTATATATAGTAGTGTGCTCTTTAAAAATGCTTCGGTGAATCTCTAATTTAGTTTTTCTCCATGTTCTTTCTGCTGCTCTGCACACTCTTAAGGTCACGGATAGTGTTATTTATCCATGGCGATGTTTTATTACGTGACCTCTTTTTAGTCTTAACTGGCGCAACAATGTTCAGTGCGCAACTCAAGTCACTATTAAAGACGTCAACCATTTTGTTTATCGAGTAAAAGTAAATTTTGTTTTTCATGGATAAAAAGAGTTTGCAAGTTCGGAGAATTTTATTTCCGCTGTGGTATCTAAATACCTTTTTCGAGTAATAAATTCTCTTTTGTTACTCGGTATATCTAACATAGCATCAAAGAACACACAGTAGTGATCAGAGATAGTAATGTCAGACACTATAACCTTATTAATGGTTATCCCTTGAGATATTACCAGATCTAGTATATTACCTAACTGATGAGTAGCTTCTGTAACATGTTGTGTTAATCCTAGGCTGTCTAGGAGATTTATAAATTCCATAGCCTTAGAGTCAGTTGTATTATTTATGTGGATGTTCATATCTCCAGTCAGGATTATTCGATCATAGCTAATAGAAATAATGGAGATAAGCTTGGAAAATTCTGAAAGAAATACTGATGATTGCTTGGGTGGTCTATATATTGTTAAAATAATCACCTTTGATTCCGCTTTTAACACAGTAGCGAGGTATTCAAAAGCTGAAAATCTACCTAGATCAATTTCAGAACAACAAAATTGATCGGAGAAAATTGTAGCTATACCACCACCTCTTTTGTCCTGTCTTACTGATTGAAAGAACTTATAATTCGGGGGACAGGCTTCAACAAGAGTTGCAATACCATCGTTCTTAAGCCATGTTTCAACTAAAAATAAAAAATTAAATGTTTTTTCTGAGATAAAATCATTGATTAAAAAACTCTTGTTTGTAAGGGATCTTACATTTAAAAGTGCCATATTAAGATTAATGTCTGACTTTGTTTGGATCAAGGGTTTAGCTAAAATAGTAACCAAATTACTTGGAATGCGACCGGCATTTAGCCTAGGTTTGCACTTTCTCTTCCCAGTAATAACAGATAGAAATCCGTGATCAGGCCCACCGGAGAAGCTAGCACATTTCTCATCGAACTTTGTTGGCGAGACGGGAGCTACCGCTGCTGTTGTTGAGATGTGCGTGAGTCACGTTGTAGAGGCCGAAAGGGCCTTGTAAAAGATGTTTGATGATAATATATTTGACCCAAGGGAGTTTGGGTGCAGACCATCCTTCCTGAAAAGTGCAGAACGCTCCCAAAAAATATTAAAATTGTCAATAAAACAGAAAGAGAAGTGGCTTCATTGCGACTCCAGCCACAAATGCAGGCTAAGTAATCTGCTAAATGATTCCCTCCCTCGCCTGAGAGTGGGGATTGGACCGGAGATAAAAATGTCTTTACCACAGTCTACCAGCAGATAAAAAAGACTGATGAAATTTCGCTTCAGCATTTCTGATTCCTTCCGTGGAATGTCATTTGTCCCGATGTGTACTATAATTTTTTTAACAGACGGGTGGCTTCCAATTAAATCGGGCAACACATGTATAATATCACATATCTTAGCGCCAGGAAAGCAGAATGTCAGGGCTGCTTTTGATCTTACTTGCCGTATGATGGAGTCCCCAATGATCATCACCGAGGGTTTTGGCGACTGAGGTCGCATTGGTGGAGCACTGAACTTGCTGGGGGCCCCTCTAGACACTGGGGGTGAACCAGCACTGGACTGACTGGGCAACGCTCCCCGGATGCCAGCCCCGGACGTGAGAAGGGTAGCGTACCGCGACAGGACGTCGCCGACTGGGGGGCACAGACGGAGACGAACCGTCAGCCTGACTCTGAAGCGGGGGGAATTCCTCAACATCTAATATGTCGAATCTGTTCTTTAAAGCGATGTAGTGTGAAAGGAACTTTGTGGAGGAGCGACTGCTAGTTTTGTTTTTGCTACGGACAGAGGACCATTGCTGGGTCTGCAAGGGAGTTGAGCTGGCAGTTAGTGGATCTAGTGGATTTGGGGCATCTGAAGATCCTGGTATCCAAGAACTGGACTCGTCTTGTACGTCTCCTGCCGTAGCCCCTGCGTTCATGGTGAGCATGGAGTCTATCAGGGTCTCATCCCTCTGGATCTGATGTAGCACGGAAATCCGACTCTCCAGCTCTTTAATCTTCTCTTGTAGGAGAGGGCAGTTTGCACAGGATGAGCGGGTAAGTGGTGGCATCTCCTCTCTCTGTGTTTTTTGTTTTTATTTTTTAAATAAATTTAAGTTTATATTGGATAATCCGAAAGGCGCGAGGAGCGGCGGTGCCGTAGTGTACTTCTCCGACAGACGCTCAGAAGTCAGTCCGATCTTGATAGTGACTGCTACAAAACTAAAAACCAATAAAATTAATTAAGATCGATTGTAATGAGAAAAGACGTTTACGAAGATAAACGTGGTAAAAATAATCGGCGGTAAAAGTAATCGGAGGCGTCTGCAGCAGCAGCGTCTTCCAGAGCTAGAGTTCAAAGTAGCACTGTTTCCCTCCAAAAAACAGCAGGGTCTGATGGGAAATAATGATGGATTAACAACTTGCTATGGTTTATCTTTAGTCATCGACAAGTTGCTGACTGAGTCTTCTTACTTTTCTAAATCCTGTCTAAACATAGACGCGTCCCCCCCAATATCCGAGAAAGCCCTATCTGCCCCCCCCCCAATGTTACATCTACAGAAATGCATAAAACCGCCTGTACGAGGGTGTATACGGTAATCAGTGGGCGGGGCAATAATGTTGCTCTATTTAGCCACATTATTGTGGCGATAAACTAGACAAACATACTACAATGTAGCAAAGCAGTGTTTCGTTTCAGGCTTAGAAGGCTGTATTGAGTGGAAACGCAGGGCTTAGGTTCCGGAAGCAAAAACTCCATTCACCTTTTACATGGGCTGTGTCCGAATGGTCTGCGTCCTGGCATAGCACGACTGTATAGCCTACTGCTTAAGCTACTGCATACTGTTTAGTGGCATAAAAATATTCTCCATACTATTATCAGCGAAACTCGGAAATAAGTATATCATTTGGGGATTTTAAGCGCACTACATTTAGAGAACGACAGTCTAATGTAAAACACCTTCATGCACACTCGTCTTTACCAAAATCACGTTGCGATGCATTTCTGAGAATCGTAGCCGATGCTAAAATGAGTCTAATAAAGTGCAGGAAATTTAGGTCTACATTATTAAGATGTCGTTTTTCTGAATTTGGCTATGGTAGAATTTAACAACAAGCGAATGTGATGGAATTTTCTGTTTTATAATATGTGTGTATTAACATAGAGACAATCACATGATTATTATTAAACATTTATTATAGTTTTGATTATTAGTTGATCAATTATATTGAATTAAGTAATTAAACATGTACTCTCTGCAAACACATGAGTTGGCCTCAGGCAGGCCTTCTCTGTGTCTTCTTGCATTTCTGCAAGAGACAAGGCAATCTGTGAGATGGATGTTTTTTCTGTTGAACATTCCTGACTCTGGCAAGGCTAAGGGTTATCTATAGTCTAAACACCGGGAAGTTAACACCCCTGTCTTTCTGTAATGTTTAGAAACCTGCCTTTTGTGGCAAATCAGAAGGAAAAGTTATAAATGTCTTCTGTGCATTCTGTTCGAGAGAGAGATCTGGTAAGACTCTCTCATTCTGGTTTATCTGCAAATAAACTAAGTCTTATTCTATATCAATATACGGTTTTGTTGTGGTTCTGTTTGGACAGACTTGCTCACTGTGTGGAAAAATTGAAAATTTCCACGACACGAACAACATGAGAAGTGCGCTACCTCTCCTTGGAAGTAGTCAAAATGTAGGCCTACAAGATACAAGCATTTTTTTGTTCAATTAACCTAAACTACGATTTACAGAACAGTAACACTGTCACCGAGGAGCAGCAAGCAATAGCAACGGTAACATGAATGTGTTCAGTCAGTAGCGCACATACATCTCAAAGCCACGAAAAATCATTAAAGCCCTAACCTTCCTACTTCATCTTCACATTCATCACTAAAATGGTTCCTTTAAATTTGTTACTTTTTGTTTTATTATTTGGAAACTAAAAAAATGTACTAAAAAGCAATCCTGCAAATTTGAAAAAATGTTTAACTTTGTACCATATAGAGGTCAGCTTCTGTTCACTTAGATATTAATTGTAAAAGGCATTTTGACCAGGGGTGCCCAAATCTTTGCACCCCATTGTATGTAGCCTACACTGGATGCATTCAATGTGTGTGATAATGGATTGTTCTGCCCTCACTGTTCGACCTGAGCACAGCTAATCAGACAGATAAACTCTTCGAAAAATGACAGGCATATTGTCTTCTTTATTGAGACGTTTCCTTCAAAATGTCTACAGAGTAAAACTGAAAAAAAATAACAAGGCATACTTCTCAGGAAATTGGCTGTGGTGTATCACATGAATATTACATTTCTATGTGAACACATTTGAATGTTACAAAATACTGTATATCCAAAGGAAGAATTGCAAAATGTATGCAGCCCATACAAACATTAGTACTATATAACAAACGCTACAAAACACGTTTTGCATAATTAGCAAAAACAGAATATAGCTGCAGTTATCATAATTACTATGTAACAAGCAAACAAAGATGATGTGAATTCTAAAGCTACATATAACCAAACGCAGCTATATTACTAGCAAAAAACATAATTAATTGCAAACCACTAAAACACTTGCAATGCAAAAAGAATAATTGATAATGCCTTTAAGACATGTTAATGATTGTAACTACTCACAGGCAATGCTTTCCATAAAACAACAAAGAAGGATGGATGCAGATTCAACCATAACAAATGTGACTTCTGTCCCTGTCAGCCATAACTCAACATGTGGGCCGTACTTTCTGTTTCCTTGCTAACCTAAGTCATTCATATTGGCTATTGCAATACTTACAAAATGAACACAAAAAATCAATCGCACCATCTGCTGGTGGAAAGTAAGCTCTGCCAGCACACTCCCCTATCTATAAGATGTCACAATTACATTTTCTTTCCATTATCCTTGTCATTAGTGTCCGACAGGAAGAGTACAGTGTCCATTATGAGCCTCAAATAAGTCCTACATGTTCCTCCAGAGGCGACCTTGACTTCTACTTTTCTCACCTTTCCATCATGACTGGAGAATGTTTTGACCATGGTTCCGCTTGACATTATTGTCTTTCAAGAGCACAAGGTCCCCTTCTTGCAGATTAGGTTTCTCTGAATCCCATTTCCAGCGGCCTTGTAGGGTAGAGAGATATTGATTCTTCCAATGATGCCAGAAGACATTGGAGAGACTTTGCACCTGCCTCCACTGGCGTTTGTGCAGGTCACTTTCATCAAAATGTCTAGCAGGGATGAATGGAACTCCAACTTTCTGGGTAAGGAGGGTTGCTGGTGTCAGGATGAGAGGAAAGCTCTGGTCAGTGGATGAGCGGTCGCGAGTTTACAATGGCCGTTCCCTCAGCCAAGAAAGTGGCTAACACTTCATGGGTCAGCTGCCGGGGTGTAATGCCCATAAGCATCGAGTCAAGTATACATCTTGTCACACCAATCATGCGTTCCCAGCTACCTCCCATGTGTGAGGCATGAGGTTGGTTAAACACCCATGTGTATCAATTGTCACTTAAGAACTCCTGTATTATCTGGTTGTTGCAGTGTCTTGAGTCGACGCCAAGAAGTTGGTCCCACAGTCAGACCTTAACTGCACCACAGCACGTTAATGAAACTTGAAAACTCCATCGACTCCATCACCTCAATGTGTATGGCCCTGGTACTCATGCAGCTAAAAATGACTGCCCACCATTTGCTGTTGGCGCAGCCTCCCAGAGTTCGACGAGAAGTGACTGTCCATGACCCGAACACATCCACTCCAACGTAAAAAGAATGGGGGGTTAGTGTTCAGACAGTCTGCGGGTAGGTCAGCCATCTTTTGTGTCTCTGTTCTCCATCGGAGCTTGCGGCAGGTCACACAGCTATGAATGACGGCACTGATGCACTCTTTCCCACCGATGACCCATAGGCCAGCTGACCTCACTGCACCCTCTGTGAAGTGGCGCCCTTGATGCTGGACTTACTGATGATAATGTTTTAGCAGGGTCGTTAGATGGTGATGGCAAAGTGGGTTTCATTCATCACTTTCAAGAGCAGCTTGTGACAAATGACCTCCAACTCTGAGGCAACCTGGTAAGGTGACAACCTTCTGAGCTAACTCTGTTTAGGGATCTCTTTCACTGCCTGGATGCATGCAAATACTTCAGGGAAGGGCTCGTATTGAAGACTACATAAGATGACGCCCTTAGCCTTGACGACGTCTTTTGGGCAGGACATTTTGCATATGTGCCAGCCTTGACAATTGCTCTTGCTGTTTTCTTGCTTGAAGGAGCTAGCTACATGGATCAGCATTGACACAATTCTTACAAGTGATCTCCAGGATGAGAATGACTCAAAACGTCACGGATCCAAGGGAGACTCTGCAACCTGAGTGACACAAGATGTCACCGAAGGGCAGATCTCGGGGTCAACTCGATAAAAAAATGCTTGACTGTCAGCCTCATTCTTAGCTGCTTTCAACAAGAAGTCTGCCCTTTTAAGCCACATGCTGGATATCAAGGTGTTTGAGGGGATTGACCTTGAAGCATGGTCGGCTGGGTTTGCATCTGTGGGAACGTAGTTCCATTGTTCTGGTAGGGATGACTTTCTGATTCTCTGAATACGGTTACTTACGTAGACATAGAATCTTCTGGACTCATTACATATGTAGCCAAGGACAACTTTACTATCAGTGAAGAACCTCACTGAATGGAACTGGACACCCATCTCCTCAGTAAGCATGTCTGCAATTTCCACAGCTAGAACGGCTGTGCAAAGTTCAAGCCTGGGGATTGTCCCCTCTGGTTGCGGTGCGAGCTTAGCCTTGCCAAACACAAATCCAAGTTCACTCTTGCCTTCTGCATTTGTAACTTTAATGTAGGCTACAGCTGCGATGGCTTGTGTAGAGGCGTCGCAGAAAATGCAAAGCTCCTTGTTTGTGGAACTGCTGAGGGAGATTGAAGTGTCCTCCTTGGGAAATGCCTTCATTATGTTGACACTATTAGAAGCAATCTTGTGCAACTTTAAATTGGACACAGCCGGCATTTCTTGGGCCCTCTTGAGAACAGCAATAGCCTTGTCGTCAGTTGGAAATGAGATGAGACTGTCCGCGACATAGAAATGTCGTTCCACAAAGCGCCTTGTCCTGCAGTCATCATCCTCTTGATCTTGAGACGCCTTCCGGAGGCCATAGATCACCACAGCGGGTGATGGGCTGTTCCCAAAAACATGCACCCTCATGCGGTATTTCACTATGGGTTCCTCCATGTCATTGTTCTGGTGCCAAAGGAAGCGCAAGAAGTTCCTGTGATCTTCCCGTACCAGGAAACAATGAAACATATGCCTGATGTCAGCAGTGACTGCTACTCGGTCCTCACGGAACCGCATGAGGACGCCCAGCAGGTTGTTGTTGAGATTAGGTCCTGTAAGAAGGACATCATTTAGAGACGCTCCATGGTGTTGTGCTCTAGAATCAAAGACCACCCTTATCTGGTCCGGCTTATGAGGGTGATAAACCCCAAAGAAGGGGAGGTACCAGCATTCCTCTTGTTATTTTTGTGGGGGCGCTGGTTCTGCATATCCATTGTCAAAAAGGTTTTGTATAAAGTCTACAAAATGTTGTCTCATTTCAGGTCGCTTCAGCGTGCGACAAACTGAGGCGAGGCATTGGCTAGCATGCTGTTTATTATTGGTGAGGCGTGGTCTCGGGGAGCGGAAAGGCAGCGGAGCTACCCAGCTGTTCGTGTAATCCTGGTAGACTTCCTTCTCCGTTATCTGCAGGAAGGCTTGTTCTTCTAAAGAGTAAGCAGGTTTTTCATCTGCACTTGTGCATTGAAAGACTGTTTCTCCCATGGTGTCAGCCTCAGCTAGCCTCTCCCCTTGTCCAAAAACAGGAGAGTTAATCTTATAATGACCTTGGCAGCTAAAGCTTTCCTTTACCTGGATGCTGTTTTGGCATGGGAGGAAGTTACTCGGTTGCCCATTGTCCAAGATGTTTGTCTTCAGAACATGTACATGTCCAGGTTTGTGAGCCAGGTTTGTGGGATTTCATTTCAATTGTCAGGGAGCATGTCGCATTCGATAAGCATGGGCAAAGGCAGACTGGATCGGCCATCAGCTGATTCCACAATGAAATTGCTCGCTCTTCTCCCAGTCACCTCTGTCACTCCTGCACAAGTCTTGAGAGTGTATGGGGAAGAGTTTTTGGCAATGTCAAATATGTCAATGAAGGAAAATCTGACCAGAGATTGATTGCTTTGATAATCTAGCATAGCATAAGATCTGAGTCTCTTGTCATGGTGACCCTTTGGGTAGACATAAACAAGGCAGATCTTGGCACATGATTGTCCACCAATCTGGTTTCTGCACTTTTGTGCATATGGAGGTGGCAATGGGTAAAGCTAAATCTAGCTCCCCACCGTGATCAGTGGCAGGCTCTTTGACGGTGTGAGAGAGAAATATTATTCGGTTACTGTCAAACGTGATTGATGGGTATTTTATGAATATTAATGAGGTTATTAAAAATCTTAATTATGCATAAAAAATATTGGGGGGGAAAATTAATTATTTTTTTATGATTATGATTATGTATTATTATTCGGGGTGGGGTTGTGGGGGTTTTGTTTCAAGGGTTTGATGATGTCATTTTATTGGTGGTTGTTGTAAACATTGGTAAATGGTTTTGTGACGGTTGTAAAAAAGGGGAACATAGGGGAAAACATTTTTATTTATTAAATGTACTTTTTATTAGAAAAACATAAAGAAAAAGTAATGGTGTATAAATGTATATGTTGTTAGTAGTGGTAGTAGTAGCCACAGAAATTAAGTTTTATTTTTTAAAAACAGTTTGTGTTAGCAGCTGCATGTTAAAAGAATAAAATAATTCAAGCAGGTTGTTAAAAAGTTAAAAATAGCCGATGCTATATCGAAAAAGTTGTCTGAAAGAAAGTATGCAAAACATTTAAAAAAAAATGTTTGTTAGAGCCCCGAAGAAAAACTTGTCACGTGAAATCGTAATAATATGTTAAAATAGCCAGGCGGAATATGTCCAAAATGTAAGATAGAGAGCTTAAAAGAACGCCTATAGGCTGATAAAGAAAAACTATGAAGAATGATTTTAAATAAAAGAATATGTTACGTTTTAAAGAATTAAAACAAAAAAACTAAAAAGAACTTTTGGTGTTGCGGGTTCCGTGGATACCAAGTCTTTGGGGTTTATCGCGTAGCTAACATGGCGAGAGGCCATGTGTGACCATATGTTTCAGAAACGGCAGGGTGTGTGTATAAAACAGGTATACGCCCAACATAACCGCTTCCTGTTATGCGGAATTTGACGGGCGTTTACACGGTCCAATGATAGTGAAAATTTCATAAAGTTTCTGTCAATACGTGGCTCAACAGGGGTCAAGAAGTACATGATAGCTTTTAGCAGCTGTGATTCGGAACTGGTTTTTGGGTGAAGTCTGAGTGACGCTAACAGCTGGAACATACCAGCGGGGGGTGCCCAAGGCATTTTGAATGTCGTCAATTAGCTTGCATCATTTAACAAAGCCTAGAAAATAAACCAACAGTATACAAAAGACCACAAAATATTGTTGAAAAAAAACCGACCAAGAAAGCTTTTTTCCAAAAGTCCTATTAAAACTAATTACACTGAGGCCTTTTATAATTCGTTAATTTTTATAACTTTATAATAATTTTTTCTGTAGGTCTAATAGGCTTGTTTGCTATTCTATTTAAACAGCTTTGCTCTATTATATGTAGCATATAATGTGTAAACGTAGTAGGGATGTTCCTAACGACTAATTTCCCTGACGGTTAAACGGAAGTTTAAACTTAGACTAGTCGACTAGTCTAAAAGTAAGAAAACACTCAGAAAACAGTCAAAATTGAGCACAATTTAATCTATAACGTTAAACATTGTCCGAAAAAATATTGCGTGTATTATAAGAGCCATTTGAAACCGTTAATCACATACTTCAATAACCAAATCGCATTTTAAATGCTGCTGAAATGGCACTTTGCGCCTTGCATTATGAACATTGCACATTATCCTACAAAACATGACAACTCACTAAATAAAAGTTAACAAATAACATTTATTGAAAACAATATTCAACGTAACAAAACATTTTTTGGAAACGTACCTGATTATTACAACGGCATTTTCATTGGGTGAACGCGATCGCATAGCAAATATAGTAAAAAATAATAATCGGTGATCAGAAATACTACCAATAATAGGCCCACAAAAAATAACAATACTGATCGACGTGACATTAGATTCGTTTTATTGGGCTATTCAACAATGCGATAGGCCTACTTACTCTTTCCAACTCGCTGGTTTAACTTGCAGGGCGAACAGGCTAATGCATTTAGTTTTTTTCCTTCGTTTAAATTTTTTATTTTTTTTAAATCCGGCGTTGTTAACATTAGTAACGGATGCTCGTTTTTTTATAAAGCAACATTTGACCAGGAAAACATGACATTTCAGTGCAAATTATGTCAATATGTAATTTAAATGTGTACATTAATAAAATAATAAGTTTAACCGACTAGTATTTCTGGTGCCGACTAGCGAGGGTAGCAACGTTTAATCGACTAGTCGACTAAACGCGCACATCCCTAAAACGTAGTTGCTTTTAAAAGTGTATTAAACTGTTGTGTATAAAGTGTATAGAACGACGCATGCGTAGAATTGTCGGAGAGGGGGTTTACCGCTTGAGTGACTTGGGACAGGTGTCGGCATAGCCATAGATTTTGCGGGGTGTAGCTATAAATCTTAAAACCTTTTGCATAGCCTATGCCTGTAGTCGAAACAGACATCAATGCTGGCATCTAATCAACCTACTAAGAAGCTTGTCTACCTCGGTCTACCAACACGCAACTCTCCAGAAACTTTTTAAATTAATTTATTTTTTACACAGGCCTAGCGGAACTACAAAAAGCTGTCAGAGCAAAGCAGGTTAAGGGAATTTAACGTTTCCAGTGATCCAGGTGTTGGTATCATGAAGCCTTTTGATTTCATAGGTCTGGTAAGAGACTGTTAATTAACTGCTTCGTAATAATTCCATTGATATCCAGTCATTCTGTGAGAGATGTTGTCGGTCTAAGTTAGCTAAACCTCTCGTGCAGACTATTCCTCTCTGGACAAAACCCAGAACGGTGTTTTTGCTTATTAATATTATGACGTTAGTTTAGGATTAAATTAATAATAATAAAAATATAATAGACTCTAATACCTTCCATTTATATAGCGCTGTGGAGGAGGAAGTGCTCATTGTGTTCATTTTGTTAATGAAGGGCAATACTAATTAATAGGATAGTGGAGGGCGATGGAAGGGTCGGTGAGGGATAGCCTAGTTTGGGGTGTGCAATTGTTGTGCAATTCCTATTATTAAAGGGTCTGGGGAATAGTGTGATTACGGGCCTAATCTAGCCTAGCCCACGCCACACTCCAGCACAGTAGGGGACGGTAATACCCCTTGAACGTAGTATTGGTTGCGAAGACCCAATAAACAACCACGAAGAAGAAGAAGAAGGCCTAGCTTTTGGGCTAAATAATTGTAGGCAACGCGTAAAGTACGGCTAGCTAGCTGACTGTTTGTACAACTTTCTTCAAATAGCCTACTCAAATTTAATGTCGGCATTCTAAAACTTGTTTGTTGTTGTAACTTCACAGATTTTTTATTTTTACGTTTAATTAGATGCAATATCGTGTAGGCTATTAAAATCACAAGGATATAATCTACTGGTTGGTCATGGAGAGGTTTGTGTAAAATATTTTGATTTTATTTGTTCTAAAACTTTAATTTGGAAAACCGTTTGCTACCTTGGTATGCTATTAACTAGCCTACACGGCCACTCAGAAAGTGGCGTATCGCATAAAGTTATGTAGGCTAATTTATGGCTATTGGTTTTTATTATAACACATTGGTAATAAATTACGGGGGCATAAAGAGTGTGCGACTTTCTTTGTTTATTTATGCGTCTTCTCCAGTTTGTCTGCAACTTGCAAAAGTTTTTGGGTGTGTGGGGCGTCAGCTCATATATCCCAGTTGGATAATGCCAACAAAAACAACAGTGTAGGTAAATCCAAATGCTTTAGATGGGGTAACAAGATACGACTTTTCCCATGTTTTTTTTATTTTATTTGTTTATTTATTTTGTCCGTACAAGCAAAAATGTTAGATTTAAGACGCGATAAGCAACTGACGCCTTTTTACATGGGATTTTTTCAGTATACAATAGTGGTGTGTCGTTCGGGAACGAGTCGGCTATTTGAGTCGGCTCTTTTAGGTGAACATTAGGAGCCAACTCGCATATCTGAAGAGCCGCTTTGTTTTGTAAATGAACACAAGACAATTCTGAATGCAAACCTTGTCATAAAGATAATGGTGGTATAGTGGCATTATGAACTTTTATTAGTTTTTTTCTTCAAGTTCCATCTGTAATCAAAAAATACTTTTTTAGGCCAAACATAAATGAAACGGTCAGTTTAATCGTTCTGACGCTGCAGTTTTGCACATTTATTTTTTTATGCAATTATTTATTTATTTTTTGTTATGATGCAATATTATGTTCTATTTTATGAGTGTCTATTTTGTTTTGAAATGTTCAACTACACACTGTGTTTATTGTGCAATTTATTTCTATACATAAAAATGCCCTACTTTCAATGCGCGTGTAATGCCGTCTTTCGGTTTTTACATTTATTTAAATAGTTTTTATAACAAACAAAATGCTAAATAATGTTATTCTGGTAATTATAAGGTAGAGTAAGATTCCTTTGAACAATTTAAGTGATAGATGTGCACAAACACCAATCATAGGTAAAAATATTGCTAACTTTGGCCGATTTTGAAAAACTCGAAGTGCTACTGAATGAAGAGCCGTTTGGGAGCCAAAAGAGCTGAGCCAAATAATCTGACTCACTGAAAAGAGCCGGAATGCCCATCACTAGTATACGAAGCGAAATTATCAGACAGTAGTGTTTTCAGTTATCTTGGCAAATAAAGTTACATAACGTAGACTATGTTTAGAGTGGAGCTGACGGGATTTAAAGTTGGCTTTTGTTGCATAGTCAAAATCATAACGGGTTTTAAGCAGTAGTACTGGGTGCTGACAACCTAGGCAAACAAAATCTAATAAAGAAAAGAGCAACTTGAGTTCATCGGTCTGGTAATGAAACGTTAATGAGCTGTTTTGTGATAAATCCATCTCCAGTCATTCTGCGAGAGCCGGCGGTCTGTCTAAGTTACAACGCTCGGCCTATTCCTCTCTGGTAAAACCCAGAACGGTTGTTTTTTGCTTGATGCTTTTATTATTGTAGCACAGTTTATTCTCAAGACGTTATTTGATATTTTGGTGGGGTTTTGTGGTATTTATTCAGCTAATTATCAAATTTTATATTGAAGCATTGTGTATTGTAGGTTATAGTAACTAAAATTATATCAAAGTTCAAATGAAAAAAGATTTGCACTGTGTTTTAGTTGTTTTTTCTTTCAAGTTGACATATTAGTGGATACCATCATTGTGCAGACCATTAAATAAAAAAGTGTCAATATTTGAAAAAGTGATTCCAGCCACTTATTATAAACTAATTCAGGCACTGGGGTAATTGTGTGTGTGTGTGTGTGTGTGTGCGCGCACTATTTTTTAAAAATAATAAAGTTTATTTGGACATTGTTGTGACAAGATTGCAAAACTGTAATGTTTTCAAAAGTATACCAACAGTGTATTCCTAATAATAGAGGACCCCACAACACACATAATTTAATAGGTCTTTGAACGTCTTTCTGCCCTTCAAAAGGCAGTAGACAAACTTACTACAGCCTATTCCTCTCTGGTAAAACCCAGAACGGTTGTTTTTGCTTCATGCTTAGTTTATTCTCAAGACGTTATTTGATATTTTGGTGGGGTTTTGTGGTTTTTATTTGGCTAATTACCAAATGTTATATTGAAGCATTGTGTATTGTAGGTTATTAAATAAAATAATATCAAAGTTCAAATGAAAAAAGATGTGCACTGTGTTTTAGTTGTTTTTTTTCTTTCAAGTTTACAATATTTGAAAAAGTAATTCCAGCCACTTATTATAAACTAATTCAGACACTGGGGGTAATTGTGCGTGTGTACTTGTCCTATGGTTTTTAAATAATAAAGTTTGTTTGTTGTGACAGGATTGCAAAAGTGTAATGTTTTCAAAACTAGGCCTTTCTGCCCCTTCAAAAGTCACTTTAATTTAGTGTGTATTAACTTACCGTAATGAAATGTGCTACAGCATGGTTGAAATAAAATGATTCAATTGAACAGTTTTATTAAATGACTCTGTGTAATTAAATTTTTATTCTTGATACATATCAAATTTTATTTCTGCATTGCTCATCTTAATGCACGTACCAGACCTAACACATGGTTAAGGCCCCTTAGGCATCACCAGGATGGGTTCACCAGGAAGCCCAATTTTATTTTTAAATGGGCTTGTTTTGTTTGTAACTATGTAGCTTTTAACAAAATAACAGGGTGAACATGGACAACGTGACTTATCGTTTAAGCAATAGGACTTACGCACACAAACATAAACATCTAACCATCTAAAGTCCGATCTAACCAAGTGTATTTTGAGGATTTTTTTCTGTTATGGGAAAAGAGGTAGCTAGCTACAGATAGTGCGACTAAAAAGTCAAACCATTAAAGCCGGTGATATGTTGCGTTAGAATGTTCGATGTAACAGAATTAAAGTAGGCTATTCATTACTCACGAACATGTAAATAACGAAACTTTTAAACAGACATCAACAGAATGACAATAAGTTGTTTAAACAAGGCTGTATTTTATTTCCACAAGAGTTGTTGAATGACGATATAGACCTACAGGTGAAAATAGAGGGCATCATCGCCTGATTAAAAGACAGATTTTTGCAGCACCAAAACGCATGCATACCAGAGACTGAGAGTTTGTCTCCGGTCGGGATCACACTATGGTGCCAACAAGAACAGCCAACATGTGAAGAGACTAAGGACACTAAAGACTCTTTACGGTGGTGGTGTGTGTGTGAGAGACATTATGGCACCCTAAAACTCAATATTGTACAAATGTTGTTTACAAGTTGTTGTTTTTGGTTCTAGGTTTTTGAGGCTTGAAACACTAGATATGGTGACAGTGAGTTGTTAGAATGGTATCAAAACCCGGAAAAGTGTACCCTATACTGACATGAAATGCATAACAACAAATGTGCATAGGGGACAACATGCATTACCTTTGTACAATTAAACGGAAGTGTTTAATTATTTTGTTGTTTAAAACAGAGCAAGCATATCTTGTTGTTGCTGAATTAAAGTATCCATTACTCACAAACCATGCAAAAAGTTCCTCGGTGTGTTCATCAGTGATGACCTCTCCTGGTCCAGGCAATCGGTCGCGGCAGTAAAAACTGCCCAAAAGCGCCTATACTTCCTGAGGAGACTCAAGAAGTTTGGCATGTCTGCCAAAACTCTCACCAACTTTTACAGGTGCACCATTGAGAGCATTCTCACTGGCTGCATTACTACCTGGTACGGCAGCTGCTCCGCTGCTGATCGCAAGGCCCTTCAGAGGGTGGTGAAGACAGCGGAGCGCATCATTGGTTGCCACCTCCCCTCTGTGCAAGGCATCTACCACACACGATGCCTTAAGAAAGCACAGAAAATCATAAAAGACTACAGCCACCCAGGCTATGGACTGTTCTCGCTGCTGCCGTCTGGTAGACGTTACCGGAGCATTCGGGCACGGACTACCAGACTCACAAACAGTTTTTTCCCCCAGGCCATCAGGCTTCTCAACCAGAAAAATTAATCTCATTCATCTCACCTCATTGTATGCTCTAGGCACTTCTTATGTACATTCAATGTACATCACCTTAATTTAATTTATTGTACATGTCTATCGGCACCTCCACACTTTAATACTCCTACTGTCCATATCTGGAACTGCTGCTAGTGTTCTACTGCTATGTATATTTATATTTATGTTATTCTTGCCCTTATCTGACTCTTTTTAACAATTTAATATATATATATATATATATATATATTTTTTTTTTTTTTAATTATTATTATTATTTTTTGTTTGTCTTTAATGCCTACTACATAGTTGTTGCTTGCCATGTCCTAAGAATTTCATTGTTCAGAATGACCTTGTGTTACACTGTGCACTTGATAAATAAAACACTTTGACTTTGATAAAACACTTTTGACAAATAATGGAACTTTTGTACAGTATTTTCTTCAGACTGTCAACCATTGAAAGACATAAGGGTATCACAATCAACTGAGCAATAGTTTTGAAACACTTTAAAGTTTGTTTCAAGATCAGCTTAATTGAAAGGCACTTTGTTGCTAACCTGTTTGGGGTTTTCAAGACAAACAGTGTATAATTGCGAAGCAGCCACAATGGCCTTTTTAGATGTTTACACAAATTACAATATTTTAGTAAATGTGTTCAAACTCACCAGAGACCTGATTAATGTTGTAATTTTTCAACATTGACCATTCTAAATCAACATGTTACATGCATTGAATGGCTTGATCTTTTCTGTTTAAGACTTACTCTTTCACATAATTATGTCACCAACACAACCGTGCCACATTATCTAAGCTGCACGTAGTAGGCAAACAGCTAATAGACCTCTAAATACACTGGTAGTAGGCAAACAGCTAATAGACCTCTAAATACACTCGAAAAGAGGGCTGATTTTATCATCTAATCGTACGTGCAGCTTCAAACTGTTGTTACACATGCACATATGTTTGTAAGCAACATATAATAAGCTATACACGTCAATAGTATACTAGTTTCTTCTTCACCAATATTTTAGTTGTAAGCATTGCTCAGATTACATTTACTTACCTAAATTGTATCTTAAACAATCTTTTTAAGAGCACTCTACCATGTATGCGGGGAAAAGCAGTATACAGTCATGTTAAAAAGTAAGTACACCGTTGAAGTGATCCATCCATATCTACTGCATATCTGGCTGCAGAGAGATGGTTTGAGGCTCATTTGATACCTCAGACCCTTGATGACTTACAGCCATTTTACCAACCATGTATTACATACTGTTCCAGTATAATTTACAGCTAAATCTAGTCCCAGCCACCAATTCCCATAGAGATACATTCAAATGCAGAGACGTTATAGTATCGCTTGTAAGAGCACCAGAAAATAAGATATCAAGAGTCTTTTGAAACTAAGCTAATTCACCAAATGTTGAATTTTCTATAAACCTTTTCACTCATCATTACCAGGGGTGCCAATAATAGTGGAGCACTGTATCTCGGGCTGTTGAACAATTCGCCAAAGCAACGTGTGGCTGTGCCCTCCACACCCCGCTGACGCCCCGCACACCCAAAAAACTTTTGCTAGTTGCAGACAAACTGGAGAAGACGCATAAATAAACGATGAAAGTCACACACTCTTTATGCCCCCGTAATTTATTACCAATGTGTTATAATAAAAACCAACGTTTCGGCACACAGTTATCCAACTAACCCGTTTAGCCTGCTTCGTTATACAGGACCCTGGAATACTGTAAAACGTTCATAGCCATAAATTAGCCTACATAACTTTATGCGATAGGCCACTTTCTGAGTGGCCGTGTAGGCTAGTTAATAGCATACCAAGGTAGCAAACGGTTTTCCAAATTAAAATTTTAGAACAAATAAAATCAAAATATTTTACACAAACCTCTCCATGACCAAGCAGTAGATTATATCCTTGTGATTTTAATAGCCTACACGATGTTGCGTCTAATTTACTTTTTTTTTTTTAAATACGTAAAAATAAAACATCGGTGAATTTACAACAACAAACAAGTTTTAGAATGCCGACATTAAATTTGAGTAGGCTATTTGAAGAAAGTTGTACAAACAGTCAGCTAGCTAGCCGTACTTTACGCGTAGCCTACAATTATTTAGCCCAAAAACTAGGCCTTCTTCTTCTTCGTGGTTGTTTATTGGGTCTTCGCAACCTATACTACGTTCAAGGGGTATTACCGTCCCATACTGTGCTGGAGTGTGGCGTGGGCTAGGCTAGATTAGGCCCGTAATCACACTATTCCCCAGACCCTTTAATAATAAGAATTGCACAACAATTGCACACCCCAAACTAGGCTATCCCTCACCGACCCTTCCATCGCTCTCCACTATCCTATTAATTAGTATTGCCCTTCATTAACAAAATGAACACACCATTATTACATGCTGTAGCCTACAGTCTCCACCCGATCCACAGACACCACATCTAGACCAATAACCTACGTATACTCTCCACCAGCTACAGCGAATAATTGATGTAGACGCGCGCTTCCTCCACCTCAGCGCTATATAAATGGAATGTATTAGAGCCTATTATATTTTTATTATTATTAATTAAATCCTAAACTAACGTCATAATATTAATAAGTAAAAACACCGTTCTGGGTTTTGCCCGAGAGGAATAGTCTGCACGAGAGGTTTAGCTCATTTAAACTGACAACATCTCTCACAGAATGACTGGATATCAATGGAGTTATTACGAAACAGTTAATTAACAGTCCTTTACCAGACCTATGAAATCAAAAGGCTTCGTGATACTGACACCTGGATGACTGGAAACGTTAAATTCCCTTAACCTGCTTTGCTCTGACAGCTTTCTGTAGTTCAGCTAGGCCTGTGTAAAAAATAAATAAATAAAAAATGTTTCTTCGCCATAACTTCTGGAGAGTTGCGTGTTGGTAGACCGAGGTAGACAAGCTTCTTAGTAGGTTGATTAGACGCCAGCATTGATGTCTGTTTTGACTACAGGCATAGGCTATGCAAAAGGTTTTAAGATTTATAGCTACACCCCGCGAAATCTATGGCTACGCCGACACCTGTCCCAAGTCGCTCAAGCGGTAAACCCCCTCTCCAACAATTCTACGCATGCGTCGTTCTATACACTTTATACACAACAGTTTAATACACTTTTAAAATCAACTACATTTACACATTATATGCTACATATAATAGAGCAAATTTGTTTAAATTGAATAGCAAACAAGCCTATTAGACCTACAGAAAAAATAATTTAATTAATTAATTATAAAAGGCCTCAGTGTAATTAGTTTTAAGAGGACTTGTACGTTTAGCTACGTTGTTTTGGAAAAAAGCTTTTTCAACAATATTTTGTGGTCTTTTGTATACTGTTGGTTTATTTTCTAGGCTTTGTTAAATGATGCAAGCTAATTGACGACATTCAAAATGCCTTGGGCACCCCCCGCTGGTATGTCCCAGCTGTTGGCTTCACTCAGACTTCACTTTCTCATCACATGAGATGCCAATCCAGTATTGTAGGGGGATCTCTGTGTCAGAGACACAGAGGGAATATTGGAAGTCCAGATGTGATAGCTGAGCAAACTGAAAATGTTCGAAAGAACACCACCGACGGACAATAACCCGTAGTGGAATAAAGGAAAATAACAAAACACAAATAACCTCACGATAAGAACGAGGAACTCGATCTCCGAGCGAAAACAAAGAAATAAGCTATACGCTTATCTAACTCCTGTTAGTGGAGCGAAACAAAAAGTAAAACACAAATAACCTCGCGATAAGAACGAGGAAACTCGATCTCCGAGCGAAAACAAAGAAATAAGCTATACGCTTATCTAACTCCTGTTAGTGGAGAGAAACAAAAGGTAAAACACAGAGTGCTCAACAGAACCCCAAACGTTAGGTAAGAGCACTCTTAGATAAGAAAGGAAAACCGAAAGAAACAAAAAGCCTCTGCTCTGAACTGAGAGCGAAAAAAGAGAACTTACTTACTTTCTAAACTTCCTAACCTATCTTTTTTAAACTAGCTTTGTCTAACTAAACTCCTATACCTCTTGTACCGGCTCGAATGTAGGAAGCGGAGTATAAATAGTCAACAGAAATTAATCACAGGTGAACTTACTAATGACGAGGCGAAAGCAAAACCCCGTCGCAGAACCAAGGAAAATCCGATAGATTACCGGTAACGACAAAAAGGAATAAAGAGGACGCGGAGATAAAAGAAGGAAGGCAAGATCCATGACAGGACCCCCCCTCTAAGGAACGGCACCGGACATTTCCACAACCTTATCTCTGCGGAAGTCGGTGATTAACTGAGGGTCCAGGATGTTTCTTGATGGAACCCAGCAACGTTCCTCTGGACCGTAGCCCTCCCAGTCTACGAGGAACTGCCACCCTCTGCCCACACGTCTCTCGGCCACAATGCGCCGAACGGTATAAGCCGGACCCCCCTTAATGAGTCGGGGAGGCGGAGGTGGTTTCTCCACCGGGGCAAGGGGACTGACGAGCACTGGTTTTAAACGGGAGATGTGAAACGTGGGGTGGATGCGCATTGAGCGCGGCAGTTGCAGTCGAAAAGTGACTGGATTGATCTTCTTTATGATCTTGAAGGGTCCCACAAAACGAGGGGCGAGTTTGCGGGACTCGACCCGCAACGGAAGGTCACGCGTAGAAAGCCAAACCCGCTGACCAACTCTATAGGATGGTGCGGCTCGACGATGCCTATCAGCCGTGGCTTTTTGTTTAGCCGATGCCCGTATGAGAGACAAACGCACTTGTCTCCAGATCGACCGACACCTCCGAACGAAAAATTCTGCGGAGGGCACCTCCACCTCCCTCTCCAGCTCAGGAAAAAGAGGTGGTTGATAACCCAGCTGAGCTTCGAAGGGTGAGAGGCCGGTGGAGGCGTTACGCAGCGTGTTATGAGCGTACTCAGCCCAGGCAAGGTGACGACTCCAGGTGGTGGGCTTAGACGCGGCAAGGCAGCGAAGAGTACTCTCCAGAGTCTGATTCGTACGCTCTGTCTGGCCGTTAGTCTCCGGGTGAAAACCGGAAGACAGACTAACCGAAGCCCCCAGCAAAGAGCAAAACGCCCGCCAAAACTTGGCGGCGAACTGAGGACCGCGATCGGACACCACATCCGACGGAAGACCGTGCGGCCGAAACACATGGTCAATCATAAGTTGCGCTGTCTCAGGTGCAGAAGGCAGCTTGGGCAGCGCAATGAAGTGAGCCGCTTTAGAAAAACGGTCGACCACCACTAAAATGGTGGTATTGCCTGCGGATAACGGCAACCCTGTGACGAAGTCCAGGGAAATATGACTCCAGGGACGGGTGGGAATAGGTAGGGGACGAAGAAGACCCGAGGGGGGAAGGTGAGAGGCCTTGCTGCGAGCGCAAACTGGACAAGCCGCGACAAATGAGCGTACGTCCCTCTCCAGACTAGGCCACCAAAAACGGCGGGATAAAAAATCCCTAGTGCGATGAACACCGGGGTGACCGGTGAGTTGGGAGGCGTGACCCCATTGGAGCACCCGAGACCTAAGACGAGGGGGCACGAAAAGACAGTTAGCCGGTGCCCCACCTGGACCTGGGTCCGAGCGCAAGGCTCTTTGCACCGCTGCCTCAACCTCCCATATAACCGGGGCAACAACGAGGTCAGTGGCGATAATCGGCTCAGGAACAGAGTCAGTCTCAGAGCGGTCGTAAATCCGCGAGAGAGCGTCAGGTTTTACGTTCTTGGACCCGGGGCGATATGTAATGATAAAATTGAATCTTAAAAAGAACAGCGCCCACCGCGCTTGCCGTGAATTGCGCCTCTTAGCCAGCTGAACATACTCCAGATTTTTATGATCAGTCCAAACCGTAAACGGATGTTCCGCTCCTTCGAGCCAATGGCGCCACTCCTCCAAAGCCAACTTGACCGCAAGCAATTCTCGATCCCCTACGTCGTAATTCCCCTCCGCCGATGTTAGGACGCGAGAGAAATACGCGCAGGGGTGCATTTTGTGGTCAAGTGGCGAGCATTGGGACAGAATGGCACCGGCGCCTAGCTCGGAGGCGTCCACCTCTACCACAAAGGGAAGGGAGGGTTTGGGTGTGACCAGGATGGGTTCGGAAGTGAATCTTCTCTTCAACTCCGTGAAAGCTGCCCCCGCCTTGGAATTCCATTGGAACTGACCGGCGTGATTTTTTTTTGTAAGTGCAGTAATAGGCGCTGCTACCGCACTAAAATTGCGAATAAATCGCCGATAAAAATTCGCAAACCCTAAAAAACGTTGTATCTGTTTTATGGAAGACGGCGTGGGCCAGTTTTTTACCGCGGAAATCTTCTCCGGATCCATCTGTACCTTCCCCTCCTTTACAATGAAACCCAAAAATGACACAGAGCCAGAGTGAAAGACGCACTTCTCTGCTTTTACAAATAATTGGGCCTTGAGAAGAGCCGAAAGGACCTGACGAACGTGACCGACATGTGTGGTAAGATCGGGCGAAAATAATAAAATATCGTCAAGATAAACAAAGACGAATCTCTCCAGCATCTCCCTCAGCACATCATTAACTAACGCCTGAAACACCGAGGGGGCGCTAGTGAGCCCGAACGGCATAACGAGATATTCGTAGTGGCCGCTGTGCGTGTTGAAAGCGGTCTTCCATTCGTCGCCTTCACGAATTCGAACGAGGTTATAGGCATTGCGTAGGTCCAGCTTCGTGAAGACAGACGCCCCCTGAAGACGCTCGAATGCGGAGTTCATAAGAGGAAGGGGGTACCTGTTCTTCACCGTTATGTCGTTAAGGGACCTGTAGTCAATACAGGGTCTGAGACCTCCATCTTTTTTTTTAACAAAAAAAAACCCCGCCCCTGCAGGCGAGGTGGAAGGTCTAATGAACCCATTAGCCAAGGCCTCCTCAATATATTTACGCATAGATGTGCTAGAGTAAAGAGACCCTCTAGAGGGGGTAGTGCCCGGGTATAGCTCTATGGCGCAGTCATAAGGTCTGTGAGGTGGAAGTGAAGTGGATCGTTGTTTGCTGAATGTCTCAGCAAGATCGGCGTATAGTTTAGGGACATTAGCGGGAAGCTGAAATTCGAGCGCCCCTCCCACTTCAAACTCCTCCGTGTCCGAGACAGAGTGAATCTCCCAGTCGATCTCTGATTCAGACGTCAACTCCTGCCACACATGAGGTTGCTCTGTAGAGTGATCCCAATCTAAACTCTCCTCTCCATTCTCGGAGGGAGCATAAAATAACTCCTGTTTAACGGAGTCATCACTCTCTGAGTCAGACTCAGCACAATCCTCACCCCTTCCTTCCGACAAAAACGGCCTGGAGGCAGAACAGTGGCGTTTACATCCGGGCCCCCATTGACGAATAACGGGCCCCGCCCCCCCCCAATTAATATGTGGGTTATGGCGAGTAAGCCAGGAATGACCCAAAACCAGCGGATAAGCTGGGGACTCCACTAAAACATTTTTTACCTCCTCCGTATGCTCTCGATACGGAACGTGCATGCGTATGGCGGCGGTAACCCGGGAAATAGTGCCTGTGCCTAGCGGGCGGCCGTCCAAAGCCGTAACAAGGCGAGGAAGAGAAAGAGGGTGGGTGGGAATCTTGTGGGATTTAACCCAGTCGGAATCGACGAGGCACTCAACCGCCCCGGAATCAATAAACGCTTTGCAGTGAATCCGCCGGTCGTTCCAGCGTAATTCAACCGGGAGGAAGGTCCGAGGGTAATTTAAATTTCGTCCCGCTAGGCGACTCGGTTCCCCTAGCGAGACCCCTCTTTTCCCGAAAGTTTGGGACAGTGGTCCTTTAAATGACCCCTCCTCTTACAGTACCTACACCACCACTCGCGAGACTTAGCATCCCCTGTTTCGCGCATGGAGGAGCCATCGACCTGCATGGACTCCTCCTGCTTAGTGGGAGCTAAAAACGGAAAGCGAGACGGCGCTGGCGTGGGAGAGGAAGAGTAACGGGCTGGGCGATATTTAAAACCCTTATCAGCACTCTCCTTCTCTCTCTCTCTAAACCGGTTGTCTAACCGAATAGCTGCAGATACCAGAGCCCCGAATGTAGCGGGTGGTTCGATACCCGCAATGGCGTCTTTTATGGGTTCTGATGGGTGCATTCAGGAACAGTGCACAAAGAGGCTCATCGGCCCATCCTGTCACCCCCGCGAGAGCACGGAAAGTAATTGCAAAGGCCGCCACGGTGTCGGTGCCCTGACGAAGACGGGTCAAACGCATGGCAGCTTCCTTGCCAGAAACGTCTTGATCAAAAACTGACACCATCTCCGCCATAAGCCTCTCTGTGTTACTCATGATTGGTGAATCTGCCCTGATCAGTGGGTCAGCCCATGCGAGAGCATTTCCCGTTAAAAGAGACAGAATAAAAGCGACAGAATAAAAGCGACTTTTGATTCCTGTGCACAAAACCGCAAGGGCTGCATTTTAAAAAAAATTAAGCACTGCGTTAAAAAACCCTGACACTTTCCTGATTCCCCGCTATATCGCAATGGGAGTTCGAGTCTCGGTTCCCTAGCGTTAGGTGGAAATAACGGGGGGGTGACCAGTGTATGTGCTTGTGTGACTGGGGGCGGATCTGCCCTGAGAGAGAGAGTCCGGATACTCTCTGACAATTCTCGCAGAGCTATTGCCTGCAGTTGCATCTGCTCGTGCAACGCTTGCTGCGAATATTGCAGAGAATGAACACTCTCTCTCTGTTCCGCCAGGGCTGCCTCCTGAGTAGCTATAACTCCTTTCATATTTGCAACTATCGCTGGAACTTCCCCTGTGGCTTCCATGTTCTGTAGGGGGATCTCTGTGTCAGAGACACAGAGGGAATATTGGAAGTCCAGATGCGATAGCTGAGCAAACTGAAAATGTTCGAAAGAACACCACCGACGGACAATAACCCGTAGTGGAATAAAGGAAAATAACAAAACACAAATAACCTCGCGATAAGAACGAGGAACTCGATCTCCGAGCGAAAACAAAGAAATAAGCTATACGCTTATCTAACTCCTGTTAGTGGAGAGAAACAAAAGGTAAAACACAGAGTGCTCAACAGAACCCCAAACGTTAGGTAAGAGCACTCTTAGATAAGAAAGGAAAACCGAAAGAAACGAAAAGCCTCTGCTCTGAACTGAGAGCGAAAAAAGAGAACTTACTTACTTTCTAAACTTCCTAACCTATCTTTTTTAAACTAGCTTTGTCTAACTAAACTCCTATACCTCTTGTACCGGCTCGAATGTAGAATAACATGGAAGCAACGAGAGAGGCAGGAAGCGGAGTATAAATAGTCAACAGAAATTAATCACAGGTGAACTTACTAATGACGAGGCGAAAGCAAAACCCCGTCGCAGAACCAAGGAAAATCCGATAGATTACCGGTAACGACAAAAAGGAATAAAGAGGACGCGGAGATAAGAGAAGGAAGGCAAGATCCATGACAAGTATGTATTTTTATTAATGTATATGGACACTTGCTATTGTTTTGGATATCAGTTAAGTATACCCATCATCTTGCAATGGTCACTGGGTAAAATCATACCATAGATAATGTAACTGAAACTGAAAAGTTATTCCAAATACTTTTTTTTATCAAAATGAAGTTTTTTTAGTGTTTTTAAGTGTAGTTTTTAAGATATATTGCTGTTTCTAAAGTGAAAAAATTAAATGCATAAATGCATTGGCTATTGCTGATAAATTTGTTAAAAAATCATTTTTGTTCCATTCACATTTCTGACAGCCTGAAAATACATTTCATGTGTCTCAAATACATTTGAGAATTACATTTGTATATTTTCACAATGCATTTTAAATAATGAGAATTGGCCGTTTCATTTAATTAGTAAAATACAAATGTATTGTGGAATGCATCTCAAAATACATCTTGCATACATTTGAAATGCATTCGCAATACATTTTTGACATGCCTAGTAAATGTATTGTAAATACATTGCAAATATATTTGAAATACATTTCTCAAAATGTATGAAACAGCCAATTCTCATATTATGTTACATGTATGTCAAATACATTGCTGAAAATGTACAAAAAATTTCTGTATGGTACACAACACACACACACACACACACACACACACACACACACACACACACATAATATACAATGTAAACCCAATGGGTTATAATTACAAAATATCCAATGCAAACCCATGATATTCCAATGAATAACCCAGTAAAACCCAATGGGGTATGATTACAAAATACACAATGCAAACCCATGATATTCCAATGAAAACCCCATTAAAATCCAATGGGGTCAGGATATAAACACCATTGACAATATCCAATAGAAAACCCATTGGATTCCCATTAAAATTCCATGTTTCATGGGGGGCCAATTCACAATGGGATTCCCATGGGATATTTCCAATGGGAATCCCATGAGACTTTTCCATAAGGGAATTCATAAATATTCTAAAAACGAGCAGCAGGAGTGCCATGAAAAATCTCCAGCCCGCTTCCCCGTACCACAACAGACACACAGTGCATGAAAAAAACAAAAGACAAAAGCCCAACACAACAAAACACATTCAAATTAACAAACACGAACACGAGAGACAGCTGGACTACATGTCACCATTACAGCGCCACATGACGTAACAATCATGACTATGAATCATGAAGAAGCTAATAAATGAATGAACCAAATCTATAGGGAGATATGCATGCACAATAGGCTAGATGCGAACACATTCTAGCTGAAAGAAAGACATAG
Organism: Ilyophis sp. 1 JC-2022; assembly: GCA_022702515.1. Lineage (NCBI taxonomy): Eukaryota > Metazoa > Chordata > Actinopteri > Anguilliformes > Synaphobranchidae > Ilyophis > Ilyophis sp. 1 JC-2022. The sequence continues at coordinate 135,941 of JAKUDI010000034.1, forward strand.
GTGTTTTAAAGTGTAGGCTACACGGTAGATATAGCTGCTAATGTGATATGGCGGAAGATGACCGGCGTAGCTGCAGTTAACGTGAACCTGGGAACTCTGCATCCAAGTCAGGCACACTAAACACAAGGCCATAACGTAGCTGCACATACATTATTTTTCCAGTAGGCTACTGTCCTGCCTATTGCTGCGTTCCAGGTAGTCTACCTCGGAAACTCGTTATTATGACCTTCCGAGCTCTGGATTGCTGTTTCGGAGGAAAGTAACGTCATTCAAAGTGGATGAATCTCTATTTTAATTTAACACAATTTAATTTAGTGGTAGTTTCAATGTTTATGCGTGCCCACATCCTTCACTTGATAAAGCACATAGAAAATACAGCCAATCTACGGGGTTACAGCCTAAACAGTTTGCATAAGTAAAAGATGGAAATACATTTTTAAAATAGGGCTATTAATATTACATAGAAATACATGTAACGTTAAGCTAGGCTATTAGGCTATTCAACACTGGCTTGCCATATGCAGGGTTCGTACACCTTTTTCATGGCCAAATTCAAGCACTTTTCAAGGACTTTCAAGACCAATTTTCCAGTTTTTCCAGTACCATTAAAGGAGCAATCCGGTCTGAATCAATCCATAGCCCTGTTGTTCGAGGTCACCAAATGCTGTCTGTACGAAAAAGAACCAGACAATTTGATACAACCTAAGCCGAATATCGAACCAGCAGCTATCATTAACTGAATGGGGCATAGAAAATGAAAATTAAACAGAGTTTCTGTGCCCCATTTCATTTGTGTTTGCTACCGTTTCTCTATTTGGTCTATGTTGTATCAATTTTTCTTACTGACAGCACTCGATGACATCGAACAGCATGGATTGATTCACACCGTATTTCTCCTTGTAAATTGTATAATGTGATATAAATACATGCAACCTCAAAATGTCAATTTCACAAATTTATTAACAAAACTGCTCCATATTAACAAAAGGATAATAAATTAAAGGAAAATACCTTTGTTTGCTTCACAAAAGTTCAGTCACCTTTCATTAAGCAAATCTTGCCTCATAACTATGGCTATGATAACACCTACTGTATGTTGCCATTTTAACACAATTAACCAAAAAGACAAAATAGGCAACTTTTTTGCTTTAACTGAGGTAGCAAGGCAGGTTAAAGGAGAACTCCGGCAGCTTTTAACCCATAGCCCTGTTGATCGAGGTTACCGAGTGCTGTCAGTACGAAAAATAACGAGAAAATTCGGCATATTCGGAATATTGACCGATTATCAAAACGGAAGCTAAAGCGAGCCCGTGGGGGCAAAATATTAAAACTGTTAAAATATTTACGGACTTCTGTATTTAATACATTCATCTCTTTACAACTTTTAATCAAACCCACCCACCTGTTACCAACGAAAATAAAATCAGACTACTAAACATAAAAATATAAATGTCAACTTTTTTCTTTAGTTGTTCAGAATGTGTTCGATAGAATGTTGGATTCAAATTGAGTGCTTTTGGCGAACTTGGTCTCTCAGCAGAGACAAAAAGAAAAAAGCCACTTTATGTGGAGTTTCTTCTTTCGTTTTGGCAAGTAGCCGTAAGCGGGATGATAATGTATAGAACGCAGGTCGGGGTCCAGTTCACCCTGTCGGGACTTATTTTCCCAATGACCTGCGTTCTATAGGCTACATTATCCCTTAGGCTACTGTAGCCTACTTACGCGCCAACGTCAGCTGAGCTTAAATTTTCAGTTAGCTGCTACGGGCATTACGGGAAACATTACCATTTACCATTGAGAATAGCAAACAAATAGCTTTGTTCTTTACATAGCCCATAATAACTGTCCATAATTGACATGTAATCCCAGCACTAATACACATCTCACAGTGCTTCTACGTTAGCATGTAGCAAACGGTTAGCAAACACATCATAGTTAACTTGTCCGTGGCTTACCTTTCATATGACTCGAGAGAGCTGATTCTCCCATTGCGAAAATCTGGATTTCTTTTTTGCATACTTTGCAGTAGGCTACGCGTGGATTTGGTCCACGTTTTATCCACAGTTTGTATTTTTCATGTTCCAGCCAACGTTCACTAAAACGACAACCTCCTGGCATGTTGGTCCGATGCACTGTCCTCTTGGGGGCGACGATGTGACGCATGACAACCATCAATCCGGTCACAACACAAAGGCTCATGCGAAGCCATCAGGGTAAGCGTGTAGCCGTGATGAAGCAAACTTTTATTTTATTTCTCTTCATTTAATAATTGGTCTGAGAAAGACTGCCGAGAATTAGGGTGGGCCTAACACTTCCAAGCATTTACAAGCACTTTACCCAAAATCCAAGCATTTTTCAAACCTTGAAAACACCACATTATAATCCAAGCATTTTCAAGGATTTCAAGCACCCGTACGAACCCTGCATATGCGTTTTTCTCTTCCTCTATGTAACAAAGCAGCTCTGTAACATTAGGCTATTCAACACTAGCTTGCCGTATGTGCTTTTCTCTTCCTCTATGTGACAAAGTAGCTCTGTAACGTTAGGCTATTCAACACTGGCTTGCCGTATGCGTTTTTCTCTTCCTCTATGTGACAAAGTAGCTCTGAACCTTTTGGCGCTAGCGTCAGCTTCTTGCCTTCAGCTGAAGTGACAACTGGAACCTATTTTTTTACAGTCTATGACTGGAACGCTCCGAGCTCGTAACTCTGAGCTTCCATGTCTGGGTTACAAGCTGCTAATTATGCTAATGAACATAGCATAAGTCCAGCGCAGTTTCAGTGTAATTGTTTCCGGTTGTGTAACGTTACCTGGGGGAAATCTTTTGGTACCAGACCATGTAGCTTGGTGTAGTTTAGTTATCTGCACTGCAATAGACGTAAAAGGCATTTTGATTCGCTTTGTAGTAGCCTAGCTTGTAGCTGCTTCCTGACTAGCAGCTGATTGACGTTTCTACAATAGCTACTACTAAGAAAGTAGCCTACCACGGATTATTACAACCACACCTTTTGCTATTCACCATATATATTATTATTCTGACACTTTTTGAGAACCTATCTCCTCCTACACCATTCACACCATCGACACCATTCATACCTCATATTATACCTTTATACACCCTCCAGGTTGCTATTTTTTTAACCTTTATTCCGGTGAGGGGGAGTGTCAGGTTCAGAGGACCAGGCGTGACAGCTAAGAAATCTAAAAGTGTACACCATAGTGATACACCACTAAAGCGGACAGACCCGGACAAGGAGACACAAAAAATAAAGAATGGGAAAAAACTCCAGGCATAAGCCAAATAAGAACAACCCAAATAAGAGGTGAACTCGAGATATGAGTAGGGAAAGAAAAGAAGAAACACCTCACGCTCTAAACACGAGCGAACACACAATGAAGAGGTGTAAACGAAAGGTAACAGAGGAAATCCGTCTCCGAGAAAACAGGGGCAAACCAAAACGAGGAACAGAAGTAGCAGAAGAGAAAACAAAACTTATGAAGGAACTCTAAAGCCACTAAAAGCAAGTCCCGCGTTACTTTTAGGGATGTTCCTAACGACTAATTTCCCTGACGGTTAAACGGAAGTTTAAACTTAGACTAGTCAACTAGTCTAAAAGTAAGAAAACACTCAGAAAACAGTCAAAATTGAGCACAATTTAATCTATAAGGTTAAACATTGTCCGAAAAAATATTTCGTATATTATAAGAGCCATTTGAAACCGTTCATCACATACTTCAATAACCAAATCGTATTTTAAATGCCGCTGAAATGTGTGGCACTTTGCGCCTCGCATTATGAACATTGCACATTACCCTACAAAACATGACAACTCACTAAATAAAAGTTAACAAATAACATTTATTGAAAACAATATTCAACGTAACAAATAATTTTTAGGAAACGTGCCTGATTATTACAACGGCATTTTCATTGGGTGAACGCGATCGCATAGCAAATACAGAAAAAATAATAATCGGTCATCAGAAAAACTACCAATAATAGGCCCACAAAAAATAACAATTACGCCTACTGATCAACGTGACATTAGATTTGTTTTATTGGGCTATTCAACAACGCGATCGGCCTACTTACTCTTTCCACCTCGCTGGTTTAACTTGCAGGGCGAACAGGCATAATGCGTTTTGTTTTTTTCCTTCGTTAAAATTTTTTTTTTTTAAATCCGGCGTTGTTAACATTAGTAACGGATGCTAGTTTTTTTATAAAGCAACATTTGACCAGGAAAACATGACATTTCAGTGCAAATTATGTCAATATGTAATTTAAATGTGTCCATTAATAAAATAATAAGTTTAACCGACTAGTATTTCTGGTGCCGACTAGCGAGGGTAGCAACGTTTAATTGGCTAGTCGACTAAACGCGCACATCCCTAGTTACTTTTAAGTAAAACTTAAAAGTGAAGTGGTCACTTTGATCCTATACCTTACCAGCTTGAAAGTCAAATAGCAATGATAATATCGAAGCATCAGAAGGAAAAACCGTGTTTAAATAGCCCATGGAAAACCTAAAACAGGTGTGTCAGAATAATTGCAGAGAGAAATCAAAAGGCTGGAAAAATGTGTCATGGATCTCACCTTTTCTCCCTTATCTCCGCGTCGCTTTATTCGTTTTTATCGTTTACCGGTAATCTATCGGATTTTCCTGTGTTCCGCCACAGGTTTTGCTTTCGCCTGAGTGCATATTTCTTCCTGTAGAGCAAGACCTGTTTTGAACCGTCCCGCGTAAGGTTGTATCGATTTTAAGTGTTTTTGCTGCTGTCTGCTGATTGCGTGGTTTTAATTAGAACTCGTTGAACACTGATTTTAAGTGTTCTATAGGCTGTTTGCTGTTTGCGTGGTTTTAACTTGACCTCATTGAACACTGATCAAAGCAATTGCATTACTAGGTTGTGTTTGTTCTGCGATTGGCTTTTTCAGCTCGTTAGATCGGATAAACTGATAGTTTCGGAGTATTGTGCTTTTTGATAGGAAATAATAATTGATCCGTGCTCGCGAAGTGTCTCACTCAGCTGTTAGTCTTCTGCAATCAGCTGTGTGCACTTCAAAAAGACTTGTGTCTGAGCGACACAAGTGTCGCTCCGTCCCAGTTTGTGTGTGTGTTCCATGTGTGTTCTCCCCATCCCCGTCTGCTCTCTTCCATTCAGAACCCGCTTCCAACGACGTGGCCCTTCACGGCGACGCAACCCTTCCAACCTCCGCTTCCCCTCACTGACTCCCTGCGAGAACTTCACCGTCGCAGGGGGGCTCTGGAACTGCCAGTCTGCCACACGGAAAGCAGACTTCATCTCCGGCTATGCCTCCTTCCTGTCTCTCCAGTTTCTCGCCCTCACTGAAACCTGGATCACGCCGGACAACACGGCAACTCCCGCTGCCCTCTCCTCCTCCTTCTCCTTCTCTCACACCCCCCGGCCGTCTGGTCGCGGAGGTGGTACTGGTTTGCTACTCTCCCCCTCATGGTCTTTCTCTGTTTTCCCCCTCTCTGATCTATCCATTACAAGCTTTGAATACCACTCTGTGTTTATCAACCACCCTATTAACCTGTACATTATAGTTGTTTACCGCCCTCCAGGTCCCCTGGGGTGCTTCCTCGACGAGCTTGCCACCCTGATCGGTTTTTTCCCAGAGGACGGCATCCCGCTGATCCTCCTGGGAGACTTCAACATCCATCTAGACGCCTCCCAGTCTGCAGCCTTCCTACCACTTCTCCGCTCCTTTGACCTCACCCTCCAACCCTCCCCCCCCACCCACAAGGCTGGCAACCTCCTAGACCTGGTCTTCCAGAGGAACAGCCCCTGCTCTGATCTCACTGTTACCCCTCTGCATACCTCTGATCATCACTTCATTTCCTTCTCTCTTCCACTTGTTCCACACCGTCCCTCTCCTCCCCACACCCCCACTGTCTCTGTCCGCCGTAACCTCTGCTCCCTCTCGCCCTCCTCTCTGGCTCCCTGTGTCACTTCTTCCCCCCCCCCTCTCAAACCCTTCTCTCAACTCTCTATCGACTCTGCATCTGACACCCTGCTCACAGCTCTCTCCACATCACTTAACACTCTCTGCCCTCTTGTCTCTAGGCCCACACGCCCATCTCCTCCCTGCCCATGGATGTCCGATGCCCTGCGCACCTCAAGGGCCGGTCTCCGCGCAGCTGAGAGGATGTGGAGAAAATCCAGAGATGCATCAGACCTCTCTTCCTACCAGACTCTCCTAGCGGCGTTCTCTACAGCAGTCACCGCCGCCAAGGTATCCTACTATCACACAAAAATTTGCAAACACAGTTCTAACCCCCGTCAACTGTTCTCTATCTTCTCCTCCCTCCTCAGCAAACCCCCTCCTGCTCCTCACTCCTCGTTCACTGCAGACGACTTTGCAGATTCCTTCGATGAGAAGATCGCAGACATCCGCAGCTCCTTCAGCCCCACTCCCCCTCCCCTCACAGACACTGTTTCCCACTCTCTTTCTCTCTCTACCCCTTCTGTGTCCCCCCCCTGCTTCTCCACCTTTTCTCCCCTTTCTCAGACTGATGTGTCCCATCTCCTACTCTCCCATCGCCCCACTACTTGTGCCCTCGACCCTATCCCTTCATCTCTCCTCCAGGCAATCACCCCAGATATCCTCCCGTTTGTGACTTCCCTGGTGAACTCCTCCCTGACCTCTGGCTGTTTCCCCTCATCCTTCAAAAGAGCCCACATCACCCCGATCCTGAAAAAACCTACGCTGGACCCCTCCAACATCCAAAACTACAGACCGGTATCCCTTCTTTCTTTTCTTTCCAAAACTATCGAACGCGCTGTTTCTAACCAACTGTCGTCTTTCCTCACCCAGAACAACCTGCTAGACCCCCTCCAGTCCGGCTTCAAACCCGGCCACTCAACGGAGACCGCACTCCTCTCCGTCAGCGAGATGCTTCATGCAGCTCGGGCAGCCTCCCTCTCCTCTGTGCTAATACTTCTAGACCTCTCTGCCGCCTTCGACACCGTAGATCACTCCATCCTCCTGTCGTCCCTGTCTGCAGCGGGGATCCGCGGCTCGGCCCTGGCCTGGATTGAGTCCTACCTCTCGGAACGCTCCTCCCAGGTTGCCTGGGCTGGTAAAGTATCGGCACCCCGTCCCCTTACCACAGGAGTCCCCCAGGGCTCAGTCCTTGGTCCCCTCCTTTTCTCCATCTACACCAAATCCCTTGGCCCTGTTATCACTGCTCATGGTCTTTCTTACCACTGCTATGCTGACGATACTCAACTCTTTCTCTCCTTCTCACCCTCTGACACTCAGGTATCAGCCCGCGTCTCCGCTTGCCTGAGCGACATCCAGAGCTGGATGGACAACCGCCATCTCAAGCTCAATCCTGGCAAGACTGAGCTCATCTACATTCCTGCTTTAACCTCTCCTCCTCTCAATCTCTCTATTTCCCTAGGGGACACTCCACTGACCCCAACGCCCTGTGCCAGGAACCTCGGAGTCGTGATGGACAACAGGCTGTCCCTCTCCGAGAACATCGCAGCGGTAACCCGGGCATGCAGGTTCTTCCTGTACAACATCAGGAGAATCCGCCCCTTCCTCACCACCCACTCAACCCAGCTCCTGGTCCAAGCAATGGTGCTGTCTCGCCTGGACTATTGCAACTCTCTCCTGGCTGGCCTGCCAGCATCGGCCATTAGACCCCTTCAGCTTATCCAGAACGCAGCAGCGCGCCTGGTCTTTAACCTCCCCCGACACTCCCATGTCACCCCCCTGCTCATTGACCTCCACTGGCTACCGGTGATGGCTCGCATCAAATTCAAAACATTGGTGCTCGCCTTCCAGGCAGTCCGAGGTTCTGCCCCCCCATACCTCCAAAAACTAATCAGACCCTACACACCTGCCAGATCCCTGCGCTCCGCCTCCTCAGGACGACTGGTACCCCCCCCTCTTCATGCTAGCACCCGGTCTCGACGTCTGTCTGTCCTGGCCCCACGGTGGTGGAATGAGCTCCCCGTGGAGGTCAGAACAGCAGAAAGTCTGACTGCCTTCAAGCGCAGATTGAAGACTCACCTCTTCAAGCTGCACCTCTCTCCACCCCTCCCTACCTCCCTGTGACTATTGTTATTAATGTTGTGTAATTCCCCCCCCCAAAAAAAAAAAAAAAAAAAAAAAACCCCAATCATACTGACTGCGCCTAGTACTTAGATTCATATTTGCCTTTTTAGGGTTGTTTTTAAACGTTCTTGTTCCTAGTTTGAAAATGCACTATGTACGTCGCTCTGGATAAGAGCGTCTGCTAAATGTCTATAATGTAATGTAATGTAATGCCTCGTCATTAGTGAGTTCACCTGGCAATTATTTCCGCTCACTATTTATACCTCGCTTCCGGCCTCTCTCGTTGCTTCCATGTTATTTCGCATGACATTCGAGCCGGTAAAAAAGGGTATAGGTAGTTGTATTGCTATCGACCGCTTTGATTAGCAACGCGGGACTTGTTAGCAGTACAACATTCGAAAGAAAGCAGTTCTTGTTTATACGCTCTTATTTCAGAGCAGAGGTTTTCGTTTTCTTTTGTTTATCTACTCTAACCTACGAGTGTCTTACCCAAAGTTTTTGGGGTCTTTTCAGTTCTCTGTTTTTGTTGTTTCACTCCACAAACGGGAGTTAGATAAGCGTTATTGCTTATTTCTTTGTTTTGCTCGATTATCGAGCTCCTCGTTTTCATTGCGAGGTTTGTGTTCTTTTATTTTTGTTTCTCCACTATGGATCATTGTCCGTTTCTAGTGGTGTTCTTAGGAACACTTTAAGATTGCCCAGCTATTGCATTTGGATCTCCAACATTCCCATCTCTGTCTCTGACAGAGATCCCTTACAGAACATGGAAGCCACAGGGGAGTTTCCAGCGATAGTTGCCAATCTTAAAGTGGTCATTGCCACTCAGGAGGCAGCCCTGGCGGACCAGAGAGAGAGTATTCGTGCCTTGCAACACTCACAGCAAGCCTTACATGAGCAGATACAGCTACAAGCTGTAGCGCTACGAGATCTGGTTGAAAATATCCGTACTCTCTCTCTCAGGTCCGATTTTCCTCCAGTTGCACAAGCACTTACACAGTCCACCCCCCAACATTTACACCTGACGCTAGGGAGCCGAAACTCCAACTCCCCTTGCGGTATAATGGAGTTTCTGGGAAGTGTCAGGGGTTTTTAACACAATGTTTAATTTTTTTTAAAGTACAGCCCTCGCGGTTTCATGCACAAGAGTCCAGAGTAGCCTTCATTCTCTCTCTCTTAACCGGTAATGCTCTCGCATGGGCCGACCCACTTATCAGGGCTAATTCACCCATTGTTAGCAATACAGAGCGGCTTATGGCGGAGATGGTGTCAGTGTTCGATCAAGACGTTTCTGGCAAGGAGGCTGCCATGCGATTAACCCGTCTTCGTCAGGGCACTGACACCGTGGCTGCATTCGCCATTACTTTCCGTGCTCTAGCGGGAGTGACAGGGTGGTCTGATGAGCCTCTATGTGCTCTGTTCCTAAACGCCTTATCGGAAACCATAAAGGACGCCATTGCGGGTATCGAACCACCCGCTACATTCGGGGCTCTGGTATCTACGGCCATTCGGTTGGATAACCGGTTTAGAGAGAGAGAGAAGGAGAGGGCTTATAAGGGTTTTAAACAGCACCCACCTCGTTACTCTTCCTCTCATACGCCAGCACCGGCTCACAGTCCTTTTGTAGCTCCCATTAAACAGGAGGAGTCCATGCAGGTCGATAGTTCCTCCATGCGCGAAACAGGGGATGCTAAGTCCCGTGAATGGCGGTGTAGGTATTGTAAAAGGAGGGGCCATTTAAGGGACCACTGTGCCAAACTTCTGGGAAAAGATTAGTCCCGCTAGTGGAACCGAGTCGCCTAGCGGGACTAGATTTATATTACCCTCGGACCTGCCTGTCGGTGTATTTGCGCTGGAATGACCGCCAGATTTCCTGCAATGCGTTTATTGATTCCGGGGCAGTTGAGTGCCTCGTCGATTCCAACTGGGTTAAATCCCACAAGATCCCCACCCACCCTCTTTCTCTACCTCGCCTGGTTACGGCTTTAGATGGCCGGCCCTTAGGCACTGGCACTATCTCCCGGGTTACCGCCGCTATACGCATGCGCGTTCCGTTTCGTAAGCATACGGAGGAGATTCAATGTTTTTTAGTGGAGTCCCCAGCTTATCCGCTGGTTTTGGGTCATTCCTGGCTCACTCGCCATAACCCACACATTAATTGGGGGGGGGGGCGGGTTCCGTTATTCATAAATGGGGTCCCAAATGCAAACGCCACTGTTATGTCGCCAGTCATTTTTTGTTGAGAGAAGGGGGTGAGGATTATACACAGTCTGACTCAGAGAGTGAGGAGAATTACGCTATTAACCAGCAGTCCTCTCATGTTCCCTCCGAGAATGGAGATGAAAGTTTAGACTGGGATTACTCGGCTGAACGACCTACTGCGTGGCAGGAGTTGACGTCCGAGTCAGATATTGATTGGGATATTCACTCTGTCTCGGACACTGAGGGTGTTGAAGTGGGAGGGGCACTCAAATTCCAGCTGCCCGCTAATGTCCCTAAACAGTACGCCGATCTGGCGGAAACATTTAGCAAACAACGTTCCACTTCACTACCACCTCACAGACCTTATGACTGCGCTATAGAGCTATACCCAGGCACTACCCCCTCTAGAGGGTCTCTTTATTCGTTATCCATCCCTGAGAGCGCAGCCATGCGTAAATATATTGAGGAGGCTTTGGTTAATGGGTTTATTAGACCTTCCACCACGTTTTTTTTTTGTTAAAAAGAAAGACGGAGGTCTCAGACCCTGTATTGATTACAGGTCCTTAAATGACATAACGGTGAAGAACAGGTACCCCCTTCCTCTTATGAACTCCGCTTTCGAGCGCCTTCAGGGGCGCTGTTTTCACTAAGCTGGACCTACGTAACGCCTATAACCTCGTTCGCATTCGCGAAGGCGACGAATGGAAGACCGCTTTTAACATGCACAGCGGCCACTACGAATATCGCGTCATGCCGTTCGGGCTCACTAGCCGAACTCTGTGTTTCAGGCGTTGATTAACGATGTGCTGAGGGAGATGCTGGAGAGATTCGTCTTCGTGTATCTTGACGATATTTTAATATTTTCGCCCGATTTTACCACACATGTCGGTCACGTTCGTCAGGTTCTTGCTGCACTTCTCAAAGCCCAATTATTTGTAAAAGCAGAGAAGTGCGTTTTTCACACTTGTTGTATTGCTATCGACCGCTTTGATTAGCAACGCGGGACTTGTTAGCAGTACAACATTAGAAAGAAAGCAGTTCTTGTTTATACGCTCTTATTTCAGAGCAGAGGTTTTCGTTTTCTTTTGTTTCTCTACTCTAACCTACGAGTGTCTTACCCAAAGTTTTTGGGGTCTTTTCAGTTCTCTGTTTTTGTTGTTTCACTCCACAAACGGGAGTTAGATAAGCGTTATTGCTTATTTCTTTGTTTTGCTCGATTATCGAGCTCCTCGTTTTCATTGCGAGGTTTGTGTTCTTTTATTTTTGTTTCTCCACTATGGATCATTGTCCGTTTCTAGTGGTGTTCTTAGGAACACTTTAAGATTGCCCAGCTATTGCATTTGGATTTCCAACATTCCCATCTCTGTCTCTGACAGAGATCCCTTACAGAACATGGAAGCCACAGGGGAGTTTCCAGCGATAGTTGCCAATCTTAAAGTGGTCATTGCCACTCAGGAGGCAGCCCTGGCGGACCAGAGAGAGAGTATTCGTGCCTTGCAACACTCACAGCAAGCCTTACATGAGCAGATGCAGCTACAAGCTGTAGCGCTACGAGATCTGGTTGAAAATATCCGTACTCTCTCTCTCAGGTCCGATTTTCCTCCAGTTGCACAAGCACTTACACAGTCCACCCCCCAACATTTACACCTGACGCTAGGGAGCCGAAACTCCAACTCCCCTTGCGGTATAATGGAGTTTCTGGGAAGTGTCAGGGGTTTTTAACACAATGTTTAATTTTTTTTAAAGTACAGCCCTCGCGGTTTCATGCACAAGAGTCCAGAGTAGCCTTCATTCTCTCTCTCTTAACCGGTAATGCTCTCGCATGGGCCGACCCACTTATCAGGGCTAATTCACCCATTGTTAGCAATACAGAGCGGCTTATGGCGGAGATGGTGTCAGTGTTCGATCAAGACGTTTCTGGCAAGGAGGCTGCCATGCGATTAACCCGTCTTCGTCAGGGCACTGACACCGTGGCTGCATTCGCCATTACTTTCCGTGCTCTAGCGGGAGTGACAGGGTGGTCTGATGAGCCTCTATGTGCTCTGTTCCTAAACGCCTTATCGGAAACCATAAAGGACGCCATTGCGGGTATCGAACCACCCGCTACATTCGGGGCTCTGGTATCTACGGCCATTCGGTTGGATAACCGGTTTAGAGAGAGAGAGAAGGAGAGGGCTTATAAGGGTTTTAAACAGCACCCACCTCGTTACTCTTCCTCTCATACGCCAGCACCGGCTCACAGTCCTTTTGTAGCTCCCATTAAACAGGAGGAGTCCATGCAGGTCGATAGTTCCTCCATGCGCGAAACAGGGGATGCTAAGTCCCGTGAATGGCGGTGTAGGTATTGTAAAAGGAGGGGCCATTTAAGGGACCACTGTCCCAAACTTCTGGGAAAAGATTAGTCCCGCTAGTGGAACCGAGTCGCCTAGCGGGACTAGATTTATATTACCCTCGGACCTGCCTGTCGGTGTATTTGCGCTGGAATGACCGCCAGATTTCCTGCAATGCGTTTATTGATTCCGGGGCAGTTGAGTGCCTCGTCGATTCCAACTGGGTTAAATCCCACAAGATCCCCACCCACCCTCTTTCTCTACCTCGCCTGGTTACGGCTTTAGATGGCCGGCCCTTAGGCACTGGCACTATCTCCCGGGTTACCGCCGCTATACGCATGCGCGTTCCGTTTCGTAAGCATACGTTACTTACCACAAAATACATCACCATATTTGAACACTTTCACCTTCTTTTGATCCCATTATACCGCATTACCACCTCATATTACCATATTTCTATATCATTTCCAGCAATTGATACCACTGCGAAGCAAATACACCTACAATTTCTTTAGGAATTGTTAATCTAGCAGATTGGTGCAGGTCAGGCTGGATACCCGTATTGACAGACCATCAGTTGTCCATAGCGATCAGGCTCTTCCAGTAGCCTACTTAGCCTACGTTACCGTGCTGAAACGATAATATTTATTTGGTCTCTGCCTTGTAATCAAAGCCATCCTTGGGGGTATACTACGAAGGAAGCTTAACATAGCCAGGGTTTCTTTGCGTTAGCTGGCTTCAGAAAGCCTAACCACCGCAATCTGTCTTAACCGGTACTACAAATGTGTTTTTTTTAAGCATTTCAAGCATTTTCCGGAATTTTCTAGGGAAACGTAGAGACAACAGAGTTAAAAGATCACCCTGGGTGCGTCCCAATACTAAAAAAATGCAGGCCTCTTATTATTGCAGAGTCTCCAATAAACGCTGGTAAAGTTAACGTTAAGTTAACGTCTCAGAGTTTATTGGAAGTTTTACGGTAATCCACCGATCGCCTTTTTTTTACCGTCTGCGCGCAGACGAGATTACAGACTGTGTTTACCAACGATGCTTTAATTTTCCCGTAATAATGCTACATTTGTGATCGAAATTGTAAAAGGAAAATGCCACCAAAGAAAAAGATCAAACATATTGCTGGCTAACTATTGCAGGTATATTTTCTGCTTCTAAATGCCCCCCTCCCTGCCTCAGGCTCTGCTCAGCCTACCAAGAGTACCTCTACATTGCCTGTACCTACCTCTGATGCCCCTCTCCTTGTCTCAGCCTCTGCTCAGCCTACCAAGAGTACCTCTACATTGCCTGTATCTACCTCTACCTCTACTGACACTAAGCCTGATGAGCCAACTGCTGCAGATGAGCTGCCACCTTCTGCACCCTCTTCCAAAAAAAAGTTTAAAAAGCTAACCTTTCTCAAGCAGTGGCTCACCACATTCAAATGGCTGCGCTTCTCAGATGACAATTTAATGTACTGTGACATTTGTACTAAATACAACAAAACCGGCACGTGTATGCACAAATCAAACAAATGCACCAACTATCAGCACTCCACCCTCACTCGCCATGTTTTAAGCAAAGAACATCAGTCCTGCCTCAATGTTCCTGCTCTGCAAAGAGACTTAGAACAAATTCAGGTGAAGGTGACCAACCAGCAGGACAAAGCAGCGCTGGTGCTGTTTAAAGCCACTCACTGGATGGCCCAGGTCCCCCTGTCCATGTTTGAGTCGTTAAGTAGCTTTAAATAGAGGTTGGTGTCCCAGATCTCGTACCTCTACAGCAAAAAGCTGTTTCCTACAGTTCCTGTTACACGGCCACAGAAATGCTGTCCAGTATGGCACACTCTGTGAATGCCGCCCTAAAAAAGAAAGTGAAGGAATCACATTTGTGACAGTGCTCACAGATGAGTCTACAGACATAACCAACTATAAACGCCTTGTTGTGTATGTCCAAATCGTTGATACTCAAACATTTCAACCGAGCACTCATTTTGTTGCAAATAAAAAGTTTAGGGATGGAACGGGTGTGGGGATTGCGAAGTCTATCCAGGAAGTGATGTCAGAGCTGGACGTCCCATGAACCATGAAGGTGATGAGCATGGGATTGGATGGAGTGGCAGTCATGACGGGAAGAAACAAACGCTGTAAAGGCATACTGCTTCGGTCCAACCCGCACATGGTGAATGTGCACTGTGTCGCCCATTCCCTGGCCTTGTGCACATCTCAAGCAGCAGAGGCAATAGCAGATCTCAAAGAGCATCAGCAGGTACTGACTGATCTGTTCTATTACTTCCAGGGTAGTCCCAAACGAGTAGCCAGAATCAAAGCAATACAAACATTGCTGGAAGACCAAGTGCTCACCTACAAAGTGTTGCATTCCATTCAATGGCTGTCATACTACAACACTCTTCAGACTGTGCACAGGACCATCGACAGTCTGCTGACATACCTCACTGATGTGTCCCAGGATGTCAGCAAAGACCTCAAGGCAAGTGGCCTGAAGAAAAAGATTGGCACAGTAAACGCCCAACCTGACAGCTTTAGCCAGCGACATCCAGGGCAACATGTACAAGGGTGAGCACCAAATCACCAGGGCCACATTTAATCTGGAGCAGCTGTGCATCAAATTCATTGACAACTTGATAAGTAACATGCACTCCATGTTTCCGAACACCTCTCTGTTGTGTGCGTTTGGTGTGATGAGTTGTGCACACGCCTATGTAGACCCATATTAACATTGAAACAACTGTGACATGACTTAAGAGGTTTGTGGTGGTTTTAGCAGAAACGCTTTCTGCAGCCTCAAAACAGTAATACGCCAAAAATGTGCCTGACCACACCTCATTTTAAGTCCAACCCGCCCAGGCGGGCACAAGTTTACTTGCTATTTAAAGTGATACTGCACTCAAAAACCGACTTTTCCCGTTGAAAACCGATGTTTTGGGTTAGATTATTATCATACACAACTGTTTATGTCCGAAAATCTCATGTTTAGTCAAAATGTTTTTTTTCTGAGTTTTTGTGTAAGCTTACCAATACGCTGGTTTCCGGGGACTCGTGACATCACAAGATCCTTAACATAAAAATGGGTGGAGTTGAGGTGGTCCTTGGGGTGGTCTCGGCTGGGCACGTGGTATAAAAGCAGTCTCCTCTTTGAGACTGAGACCCTTGTACTGCCAATTAGCTAGTTCAAGTTCAAATGTAAATTGCTTTGTATTACTGCTAACATTAATATTATAACTCATATCTGTGAGGGTTGGTGTAAGATCCGAAGAACCAGACGCGACCGATAAATAATCTAAAAGCGTATCTAGAAGATACGCCACTAAGCGGAATAGCGCACCAGGGAAGGAAATAAACAAAAAAGTGGGACAAAAACTTCCCGGCAGAAGCCAAAAGAAAACTACCTGAAAAGGAGGCGAGACTCCAAAATAGCGAGTATAAATAACAAAACAACCGCACGCTCTAAACAAAGAGCGCACACGAGAGGTTGAAAACCAAAAAGAAAACCCAAGTAAACGGGTGAAGAAAAGAAATAGAAAATCAAACCTGTTACCTAAGCTCTTGTAGCAAAAGAGCTGAAGACAAAAAATAACGGGTCGAGAAATTTAGGATTAAGCAAAAGATTGGAAAGAAAATAATAAACCAATCTAATCCTAATTATAACCGGATTTGCTGTGTTTCTTATTTATACAAACCAGAAATGCAGTGACCAAATTCCTATACTGTTACCGACTTTGTTTGTCAAAATAGCAAAGACAATATTGAAGTGCAGAAAGACGGTAGTCCTGAGCTATTTATAACTGGCAGGAAACTCAAAACAGGTGTGAGGAATAATAGCCAGGCGAGATCCAAACGCAGGATCGGAGGCGGAAAAAATCCAATAGAGCGCCCCAACGACGCCAAAGAAAATAACGACCACAAAAACAACCGAGGCTGCCAATAAACATGACAATATCGAGCTTATATACACACCCTTTCACTTCTTGACCATATGAATATTCATAATATGACTACGTGGCATCATCGTTATATGACCACACCTACTCACAAGTTCAAATTGAAGTGGTAAAAAAGGCTCTGCAGTAGGGGTGGGACGATTCAATCCCATAACGATTCGATTCGATTACGATTCTTTAGGCAAAGGTTCGATGCATCATAATATCTTACGTTTGACCGCGATTCGATTCGATAAGATTCGGTTTGATTAATTTAGATACTTTAAAAAAATAAATAGGTAATAATGATAATAGGTATGCTAATGTGATTTGATACCGATACATTCAGCAGTAATTAAATATTCAATTAGAACCTTACACCAAGTTCACAGCATTATGTTTATTGTTAAGGCATGCCATACATTTTGCAGCTGTCTGCAGCAAATAATGCAGCAATAAACATGACTAACAGTGTATTTTCTAAAGTTGCCCTATTTAGGTTATTGTTTTTCAAACAGTGTCAGACATGGTACCCTAATACATTTCCTTTATTTACAAAATGAAAATGGCAAAATGTATAACAATTACTAAACTTGGCCAAGATAAATGAAATAGCCTATAGGTTAGTGTCATGCACAGTACTTTCCTAAATCTTAGTACGATCTAGAACAGGGGTGGGGAACCTCATCCGCAAAGAGCCGGTGTGGGTGCGGGTTTTTGTTTTAGCCCAGCCCTAAGACACCTGATTCTACTTATCAAGGTCTTGATTGAAGACCATGATTAGTTAATTAGTTGAATCAGCTGTGTTAGTGCTGGGCTAACACAAAAACCTGCACCCACACCGGCTCTTTGCGGATGAGGTTCCCCACCCCTGATCTAGAACTTCGGTGGAGCAAGATGCCCATCCATCCGTAGTTAAAGCTACTCTCGTAGCGTTTTGCAAGGACAGTCGAACAGTTTTCTTCACCTCTTCATACAGAGCAGGTATACATTTTTCACTCAAATGTTTTCTGCATGGTATGGTGTATCTAGGTTCCACGACATTCATTTTGTGAATCGGACAGTTAACATAGTAATAATTAATTGAACGTAAGACATTGGAAATAGTCTTACTATTTTTGTTTTTTGTCTCTAACGTCTACTTGATTTTGAATAGAAAATGGTTTAATTTAAATATCAGAAAGCACTTTACAATTAACTGTCTGGACACCGTATGTGTATAAAAACAATTATACAAAAAAATAGAACCATTTGGCCATTTCTCCAGGAAAGGAAAGGAAGTGTCAATGACTCCCGAGTTTAGCTTGCTAACCAGCTTGCTAACGCGCTTGCTGTCCTTCACGTCAATTGTGTATCGTCGGCTCAAATGGTTTATCATGTTTGTGGTGTTGCCTGTGTATCTGATTTCTACTTGGCAGATCTTGCATACTACACCCTCCTTCTTTCTAAACCCGAAATGCTTCCATACCACTGATTTTCTGTTCGGAACATCGCAAATTCTGTAAGTTTCTGTCTCTTTTGTCGCACTCAGCGAGCACGCAGCTAGCCATTTCGCTCAGATCTGTCCGTCTAATTGTCGCTTGATTCCCGCCTGTCCCTACTTTCAACTCACGCTTA
The DNA here is from genome assembly GCA_022702515.1 of Ilyophis sp. 1 JC-2022. Taxonomy (NCBI): domain Eukaryota; kingdom Metazoa; phylum Chordata; class Actinopteri; order Anguilliformes; family Synaphobranchidae; genus Ilyophis; species Ilyophis sp. 1 JC-2022. Next base: position 154,107 of record JAKUDI010000034.1, read on the forward strand.
CGTGGGGGTTGGAGCAGAAACATGGATTTAAGCTGGTCAAAACAGTTTTAAAAGTAGTCGTGTCTCAGAAATATATATTTAAAATAATTTTTGAATAAATGAATACATGTGCACATTCATTTAAAATGCGATATTAATCGATGCTTATCGATTCGAATCTTACAGATCGATGCAGTTGTATTTACACATTCGGATCGGTGCATCGCGATGCATCGGTGCATTGTCCCACCCCTACTCTGCAGTATCTCTTTAAACAACGTGAGCACTGGATGGTAAAATGACAACTGTGTCTGAAACTGGCAAAGACACTTGCGTTACCGCCGCTTTGCGCTGAGTTTAAGATAGAGCCCTTACTGGAGGACTACACCGGAGCGTACAGGCGCAACGCGTGCGCAGCCCGTGAAAATTATCTTGCGCGTTGTGCTGCTACACCAGAATTGAGAGCGTAGCCTATATATTTGTTTGTTGTCTTGAGAGTATGGGTAAGTAGTTGTATTTTATATAATTATAGCCTAGCCTACAGTTGTTAATCAGAGAATTATTAACGCTAAATGTATCAGCTGGCGAAGTCAGCTAGTATTGTCAACTACAAGTGAATTCAGTCGTTATCTCCAGCATCTGTTGAGCAAACTCTACAATGTATACTGTAACATTACATTACATTATAGACATTTAGCAGACGCTCTTATCCAGAGCGACGTACATAGTGCATTTCCGAACAAGGAACAAGTGCGTTAAAACAGTCCTAAAAAGGTAAATACGTAAATACGAAGTACTAGGCGCAGTCAGTATGATTGGGGATTTTTATTTAATTTATTTATTTTTATTTTATTTTTATTTTTTTTAAAAAACTGAAACCCTTTTGTGTGTTTCAGCAGGGGGGGTACATTGATATTAGGACCGAAGGGCTGTGGCGTGCCCAAGCAGCGCCTGCATGGTTGTCTATTTATTTCCTGAATTCAAAAAGTGCCATTTTTGAATGCGTAAGTGTGCAAAAATAGATTCCAATCCTTATTTTTCGCGCAACTGGTGTAGCAGGTACCAATGACCACGACTTGAGCTTTTCAGATGCGTGTTGCGTCCGTAGTAAATTTTACGCACGTAGTGAAATTTACACACTCAGTATAGCCCTGGAGTTAGGCTTTTCATGCTACATGTATTGTCCTCACACTGATTTATGAGTCAGAGTATAATAAAATGAATGAATAGCTTATTGTAAAGGTACAGAACAATAAAGCGTGACAGCCTAGAAAATAAATATTAGGAAATGGCATTAAGTCTGATTCTGAATATTGCCTGAATATTAATTCAGCAGTAGAGATTCACTATCTTACATTACATAAATTCACTATCAATAAAATTGTACCTTATTTGTGATAGACAAGCTTTGCTGTTTGAATTGACCAAACTCAGCTAGTATTACCTGTCTACTTACATAGGATTAACAGGTACTGCATGTTGTTAGATGAGATTGTGAGAGAGCATATCCCCTGAGAGAGTATCCGATTATTGTGTGCTCACAAATCTCATCTATTGTGACCATGTCGTGGAAAGTGTGAATAGGAAAGAACATATGCAAGCCGTCATTGCAGGTGCCTACATCTGTTCATCGCTGGACAGATGCTCACAGAGATATAGAGAGAATTTGTAAAGGGGCACCGCCCCGTTACAATCCTCCATTCACAAGCCTTCAGTTTTGCAGTAATCCAGTTTGTGATCAGAATCAGGGTGACCTCATTAAAGGAGCTAATGTTACGTTTCTGTCATGTTTATGCCACGTTTCATGTTTAGTGTTTGTCACAGTTTATTTTCTGTTCATGTCATGCTTGTGTTCTGTTTATGTTACGATGCAGTTCATTGTTAGCATACACATTTCCATGTTTTTCCGCAGCCTTGCGTTCATGCTGTTTCTTTCTCTTGCTGTCGCTCACGCTTCCCTAATTGTTTCATTCTTGCATGTCTATTTACTAATCTACTAACATTAGATCAGGATTGGGTAATACTAACTCTCTATGTGTTCATGTTTACCTTACGTTTCTCGTGCATGTCATTTACTAATTTACTAATGTCAGGTCTAGGATAGGATAACTACTAACGATTTACTAATTGCCTTGTTACGTGTCTCATTTTCTCAAGCTGTTTTCCATTTCCTGCTGCTCTCAAGCTAAGTGTCTGCACCTGTCTACACCTGCATATAAGATCAGTGTTCATGTCATGTCTTTGCAAAATTGTTGCCTGTTAGTTTGCTACTGTCACTTTTGAGCGTCATCCATTGTTTGACTACCGTTATTGATCTAGCCTGTTTACTGACCATCGTTACTGCCTGTTTTTGACCACAAGTTTTGCCTGCTGTCTGTTTTGTACCTCTGCCCTGCGGATAGGACTTCGGTGTGACTCCTGCTACGCCCCACGACCAACGAACTTTGCTTTACCCCTGTATTGTACTTCTGCTCCGCTGACAGCTACTCCGGTTACTGAACTTGTGCACGGATACCGATTTCGAGACTGCCTTCTCCCTCGATACTGTATTTTTGGTTTGGCTGGATTTATTGGTTTTTGGACTTTTCTTGTGTGACAACGATTTTTGGATTTCCCCATAATAAAGCCCTTGCGGGCATTTATTATTACGTCAGTGTTCTGAGTCGTGCATTACGGGTCCAACCCGCACAAATCCGTCTCAGCTAAATCAGCATTAAACTAGGATTGCTAAAGCATCATGATAGGTGGAGTAAAAGGAAATAACATCATAGTGTTGCAGCACAGGAAGTAAAATTTGAATTATGGTTATCACACTTTTCAGTCTATGTGTCTGCCTCACTACATACAGCAAGCTCATGTTCCAGCTACATTAAGGATTAGCTTCTAATATGCAAATGAATGTTTTTTTAATCAACCTAATCCTAAATACAATTTATTTTACATTCATGTAATGATGGAAGTCTCCTGTGAAATCCTGTCCTGTGCTAGGTTTGTTGGCACACTATATAATGGGGCTGGTAATATTTTTTTACTAAAAATGTTTAAATTAAATGAATGATCTTTACAACAGTGAATTCTAATGCTCATTTTGACTCATCAAACCTGGGTAAACCACTGATGAAAACACACATATAAATAATGCTCAATTG